>LPNM01000011.1:437623-468269 GCA_001747045.1 Hanseniaspora osmophila | reverse complement strand
TTAGACCCGTCCCGTGGAACATTTGAACAGAGTAGTACACGCATTGCCGAGATCATGGATGTCATTAGACCGCTTCTATTCGTCGATGGTCTGAAGCTGAATTAGTTGTATAAGCACAAGGCCTGCCTTCCCTTGGCATTCAGCTTAAAAAATGTTATTCACTGGTTATATTTATAAAAAATGATTTTCTATTAATTTGTTAGTTTAGTTTTTGGCATGCAAAATACTTAGTACCAACATTCTTATGGACCTTAACTTGATTGGTTAGCAACTATAACACATTTAGGGCAAACATAACTCTACTTTTTAATTATACATATGAATTATTATTTATTTACATGTTTAGTATTGTATCAAAGTCATTGTTGTCATCAAAATCAAATGACGCAAACATTTTGTCAATCTCTCTTGCAAGATCTCCTGAAAACTCATCGCTATTGAAGGTTGCTGAGAAAAAATCCAAGTTTTCGGGCAGCAAAGGTAACGTCTCGCTGTTTGCCTCTTCTAATTGGTGATCAACGGTGGACGGGGTGCCAACACTGTTGAGTTCGTCTGGCTTTACTCCAAAGTCTGCTTGCATATTATTTGTCTTTGCTGCTTCCAAGGACCCAATAAGCGCGTCGCTAGTCTTGCTATTTTTGCTTTCATTGTCGTTCAAAAGCTCTGAGTCAATTCCCTCATCGGTTTCCTTACGCAAAAGAGGGGTTTCTTTTTCACCGGGACACCCTTTCTCTATTATATGCTTGAAGCCAACAGATCTCCATGCTTTTGACCCTTTACCTTCATTTCTAAAATTTTTGAAGTGCTCTTCACTGGAGTGGCTTTCAAAACTTCTTACCTCTGATATTTGACCATTCACAAAGTCGCGCAAATTATTAATGAAATTATCAAACGCAACTCTTGTGATTTTCTCAATTGCTCTCATAAGAAACAAGTCTGGGAAGTGTTTTGGAGTAGCTTTAAAGAATTTGGATTCGTAAAAAAATAGCACATCAGATAAAACACTAAACCACTTGTATAACTGCAACCCTGAATACTTGGTTGACTTCATCACGCTTTCGCTGAAATACTCCAGAGAAAAATCATTGATAAAAAGATCTTCATGTTTCATATCATCAGGCCGCGTATCGCTCTTCGCCAAAACATCGCTTGTTTCAGAAACTTTCTTCATTGATAGATCACTTTTATTAGCAAACGCATTTAAAATCTGTTGTAACGACTGGTTGTCATCTTTTATCACAGTGGATGTTTTGTAAAGAATTTTGTAATACGCAAAAATGGACCTCATCAAGTTCGTATACTTCACATATAATGCAAACAAATAAAATGGTTTGATGGAGTCCTTGAACTTTGTCCCTGCAAGTTGCTCGTACACCTCCTTGTTGTCATTTTCAAAGTCGACTTCCATCAAATAACATCTCTTGATCGTGGCAGCGCATATTTTCATCGTCGAAAAAGCGTGCTTGATAGTGTTGTTTTGAAAATATATCGTGAACTCATCGCTTAGTGACAACTGTATCGAGGATAATGCAATCTGCAACTGTAAGTATAATGGTAATAGCAAATAATCAAATATGTCCACCTCTTTCTCTTTGAATGAGAAATACTTGTCTAAAGGCAAAAATATATTCTCAAAGCAATCATTCAGATCTTGCACCAAACCCATGATACTTGGGGTCCCCACTGGTCGATAAAGAGTGGCAACCGCCTTACGCATATGGTACAAGAAGAGTTTCAAAACTCTTAGCCTTCTTCCCCACACTGCGCATGTTGGCGCTTCATTGGAAGACGAGGGCTCGCCCGTTCCACTTTCTTTCTCCGGCACCAGCAAAAGCTCCTCATCAAATACCTCAGACGATATGAATAGCGGTTTTCCATACTGCACAGACACATACAAGTCCAACATTAGTGCCAAATAAAACATGTTTTTTAGTACTCCCAAATCCCCTCCCACGTACTCAACGTCTTCTTCGTAAATCTTGTACACGTTCCTATGAAAGCCTAGGCCAACAACCGTATTGCATAACGACCCCACACCWTWSAWKWATATAAAATTTAGACCCGTCCCGTGGAACATTTGAACAGAGTAGTACACGCATTGCCGAGATCATGGATGTCATTAGACCGCTTCTATTCGTCGATGGTCTGAAGCTGAATTAGTTGTATAAGCACAAGGCCTGCCTTCCCTTGGCACTCAGCTTAAAAAATGTTATTCACTGGTTATATTTATAAAAAATGATTTTCTATTAATCTGTTAGTTTAGTTTTTGGCATGCAAAATACTTAGTACCAACATTCTTATAGACCTTAACTTGATTGGTTAGCAACTATAACACATTTAGGGCAAACATAACTCTACTTTTTAATTATACATATGAATTATTATTTATTTACATGTTTAGTATTGTATCAAAGTCATTGTTGTCATCAAAATCAAATGACGCAAACATTTTGTCAATCTCTCTTGCAAGATCTCCTGAAAACTCATCGCTATTGAAGGTTGCTGAGAAAAAATCCAAGTTTTCGGGCAGCAAAGGTAACGTCTCGCTGTTTGCCTCTTCTAATTGGTGATCAACGGTGGACGGGGTGCCAACACTGTTAAGTTCGTCTGGCTTTACTCCAAAGTCTGCTTGCATATTATTTGTCTTTGCTGCTTCCAAGGACCCAATAAGCGCGTCGCTAGTCTTGCTATTTTTGCTTTCATTGTCGTTCAAAAGCTCTAAGTCAATTCCCTCATCGGTTTCCTTACGCAAAAGAGGGGTTTCTTTTTCACCGGGACACCCTTTCTCTATTATATGCTTGAAGCCAACAGATCTCCATGCTTTTGACCCTTTACCTTCATTTCTAAAATTTTTGAAGTGCTCTTCACCGGAGTGGCTTTCAAAACTTCTTACCTCTGATATTTGACCATTCACAAAGTCGCGCAAATTATTAATGAAATTATCAAACGCAACTCTTGTGATTTTCTCAATTGCTCTCATAAGAAACAAGTCTGGGAAGTGTTTTGGAGTAGCTTTAAAGAATTTGGATTCGTAAGAAAATAGCACATCAGATAAAACACTAAACCACTTGTATAACTGCAACCCTGAATACTTGGTTGACTTCATCACGCTTTCGCTGAAATACTCCAGAGAAAAATCATTGATAAAAAGATCTTCATGTTTCATATCATCAGGCCGCGTATCGCTCTTCGCCAAAACATCGCTTGTTTCAGAAACTTTCTTCATTGATAGATCACTTTTATTAACAAACGCATTTAAAATCTGTTGTAACGACTGGTTGTCATCTTTTATCACAGTGGATGTTTTGTAAAGAATTTTGTAATACGCAAAAATGGACCTCATCAAGTTCGTATACTTCACATATAATGCCAGCAAATAAAATGGTTTGATAGAGTCCTTGAACTTTGTCCCTGCAAGTTGCTCGTACACCTCCTTGTTGTCATTTTCAAAGTCGACTTCCATCAAATAACATCTCTTGATCGTGGCAGCGCATATTTTCATCGTCGAAAAAGCGTGCTTGATAGTGTTGTTTTGAAAATATATCGTGAACTCATCGCTTAGTGACAACTGTATCGAGGATAATGCAATCTGCAACTGTAAGTATAATGGTAATAGCAAATAATCAAATATGTCCACCTCCTTCTCTTTGAATGAGAAATACTTGTCTAAAGGCAAAAATATATTCTCAAAGCAATCATTCAGATCTTGCACCAAACCCATGATACTTGGGGTCCCCACTGGTCGATAAAGAGTGGCAACCGCCTTACGCATATGGTACAAGAAGAGTTTCAAAACTCTTAGCCTTCTTCCCCACACTGCGCATGTTGGCGCTTCATTGGAAGACGAGGGCTCGCCCGTTCCACTTTCTTTCTCCGGCACCAGCAAAAGCTCCTCATCAAATACCTCAGACGATATGAATAGCGGTTTTCCATACTGCACAGACACATACAAGTCCAACATTAGTGCCAAATAAAACATGTTTTTTAGTACTCCCAAATCCCCTCCCACGTACTCAACGTCTTCTTCGTAAACCTTGTACACGTTCCTATGAAAGCCTAGGCCAACAACCGTATTGCATAACGACCCCACAACATTCATTAAATGCGAGGAGTCGCCGCCCGTGGTACCAGTCAACACTCTATAAAGCGCTTTCAATCCCAAAAACTGGGCCCTCTCAAGGAACATCGGTTTCCCAGTGGAAAATCCCTCCAAAAAAACGTAAAACTCCAACATGGAAACAGGAGTCATCTTCTCGTAAAAAGTGTTGGAAATTATCACTAGAATGATCCCAACAGTATAGTAGTTCTTTTTCCCCGTACAATTGATCTTCGTGATTTCTCCAGTTTGTTCATCAATCTCAAATACCCTTTTGAGGTCGCTTCTCACCTTTTTTTCGCTCAAAATGTTGAAGAATTCATGCAAACATGATTTGAAAAACAAATCAATACAGCACTCAACAACTTCTATTTTCTTCGGAATGTCTTCAAGAACTTTTTCTAAAATAGGCACCCCATCATCACGTTCAATRGTTCTAAGCTCCTGTAGAACTGATCTCTTGGTTAAACTTTTAGCTCTCATCCGCTCCTTCTTGAACTCTTTCCAGCCCTGTGAAAACTTTCGCAAAAAGGACGCGTCACTTTGTGCAATGGATGCTCTGTTGGAAGTGGCTCCAAAGTACATGTACCGCTCATTTTTCATTGTAAGACAGCCCATGTCCAAAATCTTGTTTGGTTCGTGTTTTATACCTTGCTTAACTTGATTCATTTCGAGACCCGCAACAGAGTTGCCTGCGGATTTGGCATTTTTGAGCAAAGGGTAATCTAAGTGAGCTTTTTTTGATTGTTTCAAATTCTCTTCTGTATCACCAATGTGCCCTTCTAAAAGTACTGACTCACTTTTCCTTTTCGTTTTGTTTGGAGATTCGCTGATTCCGTGTCCACTTAAAGTTTGCTTAGTTTGTTTAAGTTCAGGATGACTCAAATAGACACATTCAGTCAATCCTCTACTTTGGCATGTGCCGCAAATGGGATGCTTCTTGTCGCATTTCAATTTYTTGGATCTGCAGTATAAACACGATTTGATCAACTTGTTTCTCTTTTTTTTCCCATTCGCATTGACTGGCTCAAGCTTTGTCGAGTCAATCTGGTTACTGTTATTATTTGCGATTCCATGGCTAGCTAGGTCAGTGTTCGAAGGCAACCCCCYTGGAGTATTGGCTAGCGAGGGTAAACTTATTGCAGGCAAAGGACTGCCATTAGTAAAGGGAGCTGACATAAACGGACTGTTTGCTGTTGTCATGGGGAAACTAGTTTGCATCGTATTATCCACAGGCAACAGGTTTAACCTCATGCTATAAAAAGATTGTGGATAGGGTGGAGAGAGGTCAGCACCTGGGTTCTTCTCCACGTCATTACGGTCCAACACTGTGTTCCTGGTAAAGCTTTCAGTTGCTGTATTCATCACATTTAGATTTGGTGTTTGCTGCGGAAGCAACAAGTTGTTAACCGGTATCGCAGTGCCAAGGTTGCTTTGCTCATGTACAGGACTCCAAGCTGTGGGCTGTCCAATGGGAAAAGATGGTAATGTTTTTTTTGCATTAAGCGCTGGCTTTTCTTGGACTTGGTATTGGGACTGCTGCTGGATCTGTAATTTGTGGTGCTTCGCAGAGTTTTGCACTGGGCTTGCGTCTGGTGCGCTGATGTGTTCTTTACCGTAAGCCGCATTTTGTGCATAAACGGCCGCTCCTGAGTTCAAAGATTTAGAAAAGACGCCATTCTGGAGCTGATCTTTGTCTTTGTTCTCAGCGTTACCGCTGATTTTCCCTTCGTACGCATCAGCTGAAGTGGGAATCATATTGCTCAATAGTTGGGTGAATGCGTGTGGTTTTTGACAGCTCCAAAAAATGTGTACCTTATGTCTGACTTTACTAGAGTATTTTTTTTTAAAGAATGYGTTTTTTTGACTAACTAAATCGGTATGAGCTAAGCTTTGAATGAAAYAAAAAAATTAATGCCTGGAATGCTAAWAGGTGTTAAGTTTGAACCTCGCTCTTGCCTGTGATGATGACKYGTTGATTCTGCAGTTGTTTTTTTGTAGTTCGGCCTTTTTTTTTGGTTATATTTTAGGAAGATTTTATCGTCGCGAGAGTTTGATTAAACAACAAATGACAAGCAAAAGATATAATGTTTCAAGTATAGCAAGTTGGTTTGATGCAAGAAGAATCGAATTATTTGGCAAAGTACCCAATGACATTTTTTTCCATAATAGATAACTCCGGCTTTGAATAAAAAAAAAACAATAAATTTGCACGCTAAAGAATAAGTTGCAGAAGCAGCCATCATTGAGCAAGTGCAAGCCAGCCTTTTGCTTTTCCATTTGCATTAACTCTCCATTCAGGCCACATTCAAACCCCACAGCTCCAAACTTTAGCCTAAAAGAGCGTTTTTGCTCAAATCTTCACAAGTATCAAACACATAGCTAAATAGTAAATGATGTACACAAGCCCGAAATAAAGCACAATCGGGGACAAAGGTTCACGTGATGATGTTGTGGGCATTTTCAAAGAGATCAAAATCAAGAACCAAATCAGAAAAAACACCAAATCAACATACAAAATGAGAATATTTGAAGCTGTTGTTTTGAAAGCACCTTTTTCTTCCTCTTCTTCCTTGAGCAAAGTAAACCTTGAAATAAGAAATCCTGATCTCTATTGAGCCTGAACACAGAAAGCACACAACCAAGGTTCTTTTAGCTTAAGAGTTAACATGGATATTGAAGATTTTACCAACAGTCAAAAAACGTTGTATGTGACCAAACCTAAAAAATCACAGAGACTGATTTTAAATGAAGAGTTTGAAGATGTTGGCAAACAAGGGAAACTCAAAATTCCTTTTATTAGTCTAGTTGAAGGACATGAAGCAATTGAAGCAACACACAAGAGATGGCTACTCTACAACGATTTGTCCCTTGAGTTCCATAAAGAGGTGAAAGATATTTTGCAAAAATCGAATAGAAAAATTGATGAAGACTTGAAAAGGATTTTACAAGACGCTGACTACACATGCAACTCTCCAGGAACTGACAGAACGTGCAATATGAGCGATAACAACTTTAAAAACGTATTTATAGTTGGTGCTGACAACTCCTTCAAGCTGCCTAGTTGGGATCATAATTCCAATACAGCTGATGATCTGGAAACCGAGCTGGCGAAATCAGCGTTTTCAGCGTACGAAAACTCGAAGAAAAAAGTCAAGATGTCTCCGCCGTTGGAATTAATTGAGTACTTGGAAGCAGAAAAGGTGATAAATAACACCTTTACTGTGGTAATTGACATGGTTTCGAACGAATGTCCTAACATAAGAATGATGACTAAAAGATCAATGTTTCAGCTCTTGAATAGTATCACAAAGTACATAGAGATAGAAGATGACGAGGATGGTTCAAAACATGATGGGAAGGAAAAATACGATTTAAAAACAATCACTGCATTAGGCCTGGAATATGATTTGTCGATCGTGCAAAACTTTCAAAAGCTTTTCAAAAAAAATCTAAAAATTGTTTTCAACTACAAAGAAATTGAACTTTTCAACTATCAAGTTTTAGATGATTGGATTAACATTTTGAACAATCTGCGCGAGCAATGCAAACACTTTTTAAGTATTACCAACGTTTTTCAGGTTTCTACCAACTTGGCCAACATTGAGAAAAACTTGAAGATAAAAACTATCAGAGTTTTAAAAAGTCAGGGAAATCACCATGTTTTGAAAATTAATGACCCATTGTCTTTGAACACTCTCATCAATGACATTTTCAAATGTTTCATAAAACTGTCAAATGGTAAATTGTCTTTTTCAACAAGATTCATTGCTGAGATTATTATCAAGTTGAAAAACTCCACGGACTCCAAGAAAAAACTCATTCATACCTTGATCAAAATTTTAGATTACTCGCTCATGTCTTATTTTTACAGTTCTCCTTTTGCTGTTTTCTTGGACATTATTAATTTTGAGCAATTTTACAATGATGAGACATATGGACATTTGCTTTTGAAGTGCCCTTCTTTTATTCACTTTGTGGATTCGTTGGTGATGGGCACAGGACACTCCAAATTTGCGGCCAACGATACAATCGAAATCAATGACATAAAAGATATGCTGAACTTGGAAAAAGGTAACAAGCTGAATAATTTTTTTGTAGAGATGCTTGTGGAAACTAATCCCCTTACACAAAAGCTTCTTGAACTTACTGATTTTTTGGAAAATGACGACAACAAGATATTCAGCTATAATATTTTTGAGCTATATTACCACATAAGTATTACTAAAAGCGGGTCTTTGGAAAATTATTTGATCGAAAATTGGCCATGTTTAGCACCTAAATTGAAGCTTGCTAAAAACAAGTCCATTTCATTGAGTGCAACTTTTTCAGATAAAAGTTATATTTTTCACGAGCTGTTTACTCTTGACAACAAAAAAATCAGCGGTGTAATATCACAAAACCTGTTTCCTACTTTAAGAGGCAACATTGAGGAAAACTTATTGAGTCCAGAAAGAATAACTTATAGGTCAAAGTGTGAATCGTATTTTAAGCTTGGTGAAATAATGGATTATCCAATCAATTACCTTTTCTCTTTATACAGAGAAGCAGGTATTGTGATCAATGTTTATGACTTTTATGCCGCCTTCAAATCAATCCTGCCCAAAGACGATATTGTTGAGTTTTGTAAAAAAGACAAAAGCTTAAAGACAATTCAAACACTCATAAACAGCGACGGTTCAGATACCGCTTTTGACAAGATAGCCTTGATTTGGTTTATGCAATGTGTTACTGATATGAAGTATAGCGGGATACTTAAAAACGAACTAACTGCAAAGAGAAAATTTAACGGTGTAGTGGAAAAGGAAATCTGGAGGGGTTTGTGAAAAAGAATCAAACACTTGTTTGTGCAAACATTAATCTACATATCTATATAGTTCTATCACTTGTTCGATTATTTGTTCTTTTCAATAGAAAAGTCAATTCTTTTCATTGCAAAGAACGATAGCAAACCCAAAAAGACGTACATAGCAATGTACAATGGCTTGGAATATAAGGCAGTTTTGCTGTATTGGTAATGAACGTGGCATTCCAAGTAGTTGAATTCGTCATTGATATTGCTCAACTTGATGTTTGTTTTCAAGTGGCCTGAGTTCAAGTCAAAGTATGATTTTTTGAACGAGTATTCAACTTGGGTCTCCACTGATGGTGGGTAAACGTCAATGATTTTGGCTCCTTCAGGCAAGTAGACATTCAAGTCAATTTCATCATAAATGGTGTCTTTTGGACCGTTGACCAATGGAATCTGCAACAAGTATTCGTCATTTTGTTTGTTTAGAAGATGGGAAAACTGGCCTAATGCATTGGTCCACCCAATGGTAAAATTGGCCATCCATCCTCCAAAAATTGGGTATCTAGGTTTCAACACCATGTGATTGTTTGGCAAGTACTTCCATGTAGTGACCATCCCAACAACATCTGTGTAATAGTGGTCAAAAGAACCTTCAGGAAGCGGCATGTCAAAAACAACCAAAGCCGATTTCGGAGTGAAAGCGGCTCTCTTAACCATCCATTCTGCTCTGGAAAACCCATTTTCCAATTTTGCAGCATCATTGATCACATCATAATGTTCTTCAAATTGCACGGTATCAGCCCAGTGAGAAACCCAAACATCTCTTTCCAATTTCACAACTCTGGTTAACGGGCTGTTAAACAAATACTTCATTAACAAAAGACCGTTTTCTTTTTCAGAAACAGATCCCTCCAGATTGGTAGGATCCAAGTCAAAGTATGGTCCTAAACCTATGGTGTTGTCATCCACATTCAAATGAGCTCCTTTTTTCGGTGTAAATGGTCTTACAAACTCCATCTTTGGAGCGCCTAACACTGTTGTTGAAGATGTTTTGGTTGGATAATGACTTTGTGGGTACTCATACAATGGAACAAGTAGTTTTTGGTCCTCGCCAATTCCAATGTATTCGGTAGCTAGAGTAGTCAAGTTGTTGAAATTTTCCATTAACAAAATTGAGATTTCTTGGTTTGGTTCAATTGGACTTGGGAACACAATGACAATTTCGCCACCATCTTCAGAAATTCCGCTTTGCAAGGTGACCAACGATTCAGCCAGTGCTGCCGAATGGTAAGAGATTTTCCCAACATGTCTTGGTGGAACAACAACAAAATAATTTAGCAAATCTTCGTCACCAACATTCTTGATGGTGTACTTGGTTCTGTGAAGCAAAGAAACCCTGTTTAGCTCAATGCTTTGTTCGACTTCCACGTTCTCCCACGCTCCGTAATTTATACACTGAACCAATTGTAAGAGCACGCTACCAAAAAGAAAGCACAAAAAGGTGTTCATATTTATTCTAGTCTGCTGCGTTGAGCTTGGCAATTTTCTTTTCTTCTTGGTGTGGCACACAGTTGTTTTCAGAAACAGTGTTTTATGGAACAGGGATAAACAAGGTTGCTGGAAAACAAATGCTTTGTTCGTGCTTCTGTTGTGTTTTTTTTTTTTTTTTTGCTCTCCATGATCCGTCCTTTGCTTTGTTTTTCGCGAGCAATAAATGCAAGCCAGACATACTAATTGAGTAGTGATCTGTCGTAGAAAGTGACCACAATACGTATTTGTGAACCAAGATGTTAGGTACCGTATGTGTTTTGTAATTGTGAACAATGTACACTTCTAGAGGCAAGTCAATGCTCGAATACTTATGGTGGCTTAAAGTGCATTATGTTAATGTTCAGCATGAGTTTTCTTCAAAAGATTTAAAAAAATTTGTAATTTGTTTACTTTTAAGTAAAAGGAATTATTTTTTGAATGGGAAGGGTTGGCTGAATGAAACTTTCAAGAAAGCCAGCTTAAAAAGTAAACATCTGCATTTTTTTTTGCAAGACCCATCAATTTGGAACCGTTCAGACAACATCGGATGATAAATAAGTAACAGGAAGAAGCAACTCAACGCACAAACTATGATAAAAGCTTACTTGCTAGAAGAAACGTCATAAGGTGCAATCTTTCTGAAATATTTACAGAATCACGTGCTTTAGAAACTCAATATTGTGTTGTTAATTTGTTTATCATTTCCCTTCTCCCTCAGCGCTAAACACAAGACCATTCATCATCAACCGGTGCTTTTCCCCGATAGCCAAAGAATACGACTACCGTATTGCAAATCCTCTTTGCAATAAACAAAGCTGCTCAGAGCAAACACGGAAAAAAAAAAAGACACCAAGGTCAAATAGACATCAAGAGGACCCAAAGCGTTTTCCAGACTCAAAGTTGCAATTGTGGCCACGATAACAAATTTTTTCGATACAATGTCAAAGCATGACAACTTGTCGTCAGAAGTTGTTCATTGCTCGCCTTCTCTCTCTGCTGAAAGTGCAGACCATAGCCTTAGCACGCAAGAGCTACTTGATTTTGATCTTTCTGTTTCCGAATCACTAACAACTCATGACAATTTGCCCGACAAAGCATATACTCTTGAGGAAGATGCAGTGAAGCTAGATGTCCCAATACTTCCGAAAATGTCTTTAGAGCCTCATAGTGATATGGAACGCATTGATAGTGGGTCACCACGAAAACGAAGCAGTTCAACACTGAAAACTCCATTTGATGCACAGCTGTTGTTCCACACTACTAACTCATTGATCATAAAGGACATCGATGAGCTTCTCCCCAAAAATAATGTTTTGAGTAAAGATGTACACTGCAACAGTCACAATGATGAAGAAAGACGAAGCTCCACCACGATTAGCAATGGCAACAATATGCATCTGAGCGCTAGTGATGAAAACAGGCTACCCATCGAGTCTACAGAGCACACCTTCCAAGAAATGATGCTTCGATTTCAAGACATGGAAGTTGACGAAAAGCTGTATCTAGAGCAAAATATTAATTTCATATGCGATAAGCTTGAAAATATGCAAGGAAACAGTGTCATACACCAAAAATTCCTCAAACTCTTCAAACTCTATGTTGCACTATTAGCAGACAACCAAGATTCCATAACTCATGTTTACAGAGACAAATATGTGCAGTTTTTGCTTTCTTACGAGAAGCTCACCATTGATTCTGACTTGCAAACCATTATTGAAAGATTCACTTTGCATCCTAGCAATATATACATGAAGTTGGCACGGCTGATTTACGAAAACAATGATCGGCTTGCTAGGAAGAGCTTAGAAATTTGGAACTTGAAAAAAGCTAAAAACGATTGTTTCAAAACATTAGCAAAAAGAGTAGACCTTCAAATACTCAAACGCATATTTTTGCTTTGGACYAAAAAGCTTAACAAACACATCAAAGCGGAGCAAGAAAGCCTTGACTTTAGAAATTTYACGTTGTTCTCATTAAATCTGAAAAAATGGACCAAAAGAGCTTCTCTGCAAAATGAAATGAGTTCAGTTGCAGATCAAAAACAACAGCAGATGGTTTTGAAAACAGTTTTTCAGACTAAAATTTTTGAAATTGAAAGGAATTTACTAGCAGCACAGCGGCTTTACGCAACAACACTATCCGGAAAGAGTATGAATCATTTACTTCTACAATACAAATGCACAAATTTCATGCGCCGTCAGTGTCATGGAAAAAAGAAACAGTTTTTCAGTATGCTGGTGTCGAAAAAAATGCGTTTAGATAACCAGTATTCAAAAGCTTTGCTAGTCTCGAAACAAAAAGGTGCTACCAAAGTTTTGAATGATCAATGGATCACGAAATGTAGAAATCTATCAGCTATGAAATCAAAAGCAGATCTTGTGTTTATGGATAAGTCGTTTGACAAATGGTTTAGCAAATGCCAGAATCAGCTTCAAGCAGACGATTTTTACTATTATAAGCTGAAACAAAAACTTTGGAAAGGAATGATTTTACACACCGTCACAAAACTGTCACAGAACTACAAAAAATCTTACATTTTAAGCAGGTTCAAAAATAAAGAAAAGCAGTGCGTTCATCTTGCGCAGGTCTCAAACGAAGTGTATGCTATGCAAAGCTTGAGATTTTTTCTACACAAATGGAGGCAAAGACTTCAAAAAGTAGAAGGACTTCAAATTATCCTTGAAAATAACTATACCTGTACCAGTCACAACAGTGTCGTTCCAATGTYATACAAAAAAGTTTTTTTCAATAAATGGTCACTTTTTTACATGTCTTTAAGAGAACAGAAGCTCAACTTGCTATTAGAAGACCATCTCCAGGATAAAGCGGAGGTTCAGAAAAAAAGAGTTTTGGCCGTTTGGCTTAGAAAACTTGGGACACTCCATAGCCTGGACGTGACAGCTGATKACCGTTTTGATCGCTTCACGACGGCACAATTTTTTCAAAAGCTATCTGTGAAACTGAGTTCGATGGAAAACTTGAGGTCTGAGGCAAAGAGCTTTGACAAATTTTTAATACAAAGAAGAATTTTTGATCATCTTTTGAACTTCCACATCAGTATCGAAGATCTGAAAGTGTATGCTGAAGAAAGGAAAGTTCTGAAAAACATGAAAACGGCATCATACTTTATGAACAGGTGGGGCATTAGAAGAATGAGAATCCAAAACAATAACGACAATGCAAAGTCTATAAGAACAAGGTGGAACAGAGCACGTGCCAGAGGACTGCTAAATGTGTGGGAAGACAGGATGAGGGAAAACTTGAGAAATAATCTTTTCACCGATAATAGCAAAATGCAAACACCGTTTAGTTTTGGAGGAGAAAGCGTTTTGAGCGACAACAGGTCCCCCGTACTTGAGCCCGTTTTACCTAACTACTTTGTCAACGAAGACAGCCCTATCAGAAACTCAAGGGGCCCTCATTACTTGTCAGCAACTCAAAACAATAACGGAAAACACAACAACAAGAGTAGCAGCAACAGCAGCAGCAGCAGGAGCAGCAGCAGCAGCAGTGAAGATGCTAGTTCTTACTCATTAAAAACCCCAACCAGATTTTCTGCTACAAGCCAATGGGAAAACAATTCCAATAATRCAGAACCTGTTTTTAGCAACAAGCAGGCTGTGGACTCTAAAAGCGCCAAAGACAGGATGATGCAGCTTTCATTTTCGGCAAGAAAAAATCGCTATAGAAGAACCATCTCACGACCAAGCCCAATCAAGGAGACACTCGTTCTCTCCTCGGCCATAAAACAAAGGTTGATGGCTTCACAGTACGAGACCCCGGGAAACACTTTTCCAACAGAAATGGGGCCCAGGGCAACCCGCAGCAACCAGCAGAAAAAGCCTCGCTTGGGTGTGACTCCACAACTAGATAGCTTAGGTGACTAGGATGCAGCCCTTAGTCAGTTTGTAACACTAACATCCTTACATGGTGAGCTAACCCAGCACTTTTGATGAAATCGAAAACCGTTTTTTCAGGACTCTTGCTTGGTCATGTGATGTAAAAACAACTTTTTTTGCCTACCACTACCCGACCAAAAGATAGGTCTGATTGTATTTGTTCCTCTCCACCGTGCTCAGTCTTCTGCTAAAATGTGTTGGTGTACTTCAGGTGGCAAACCTTAATATTTATCTGTGGGAGATTTTTGCTTGTGTGAAAAGAGTTGATATTTCGAAAAAAATCACTTAGTTCAGAGCCCTAACCTCAAACATCAGGAGAAAACGGCAGTCACAAAACGAAATAACAATAATTGCACAAATACCTACACTATATTGACAACACAATGGACGGAATTCAGGTAGACATTCAGCATTTGAAAAAAGGGGAAGTTAGTTTGGGTACGTCCATCATGGCCGTCACCTTTAGAGATGGTGTCATTTTGGGCGCAGACTCTCGTACTTCAACTGGGGCATACATTGCTAACAGAGTCACCGACAAGTTGACCAGAGTCCAAGATAATATTTGGTGTTGCAGATCAGGTTCCGCAGCAGATACACAGGCTGTCGCGGACATTGTACAGTATCACTTGGATTTGTATAAAGCCCAATTTGGCGAGCCTTCTACAAAAACAGCAGCTTCCATTTTTCAAACTTTGTGCTACGAAAATAAAGATAATTTGAGCGCAGGTATCATTGTTGCAGGCTTTGACAAAAAAAACAAAGGTGAAGTGTACAGCATACCTCTAGGGGGATCCCTGCACAAGCAGAAATATGCAATTGCTGGTTCAGGCTCTACTTTCATTTATGGGTATTGTGATAAAAACTTCAAAGAGGATATGTCCAAAGAAGAGACTGTCAATTTCATTAAGCATTCGCTATCGCAAGCCATCAAATGGGATGGTTCCTCTGGCGGTGTCATTAGAATGGTGATTCTGACTGAAGCAGGTGTGGAACGTTTGATCTTCTACCCCGAGGAATATGAAAATTTATAAAAAAAACASTTGGAATTTTGAAGGCAGAAGCTAAAACAAGTACCGTGCGCACTCATCTGCCTTTTCATCAAAGGTGTTCAAAACATACCATCTTCAAGCATATACATATGAATACGTTTATATGTGTTTAGAGTCAGTTTGATTTAGCATGAGCTTTTTTATCTATATACAAATTTAAACTACCACAAAAAAAAATATACAATACTGTAGGCTAACATATTAAATTCAAATGTCGCTAATAATGCTGAATGCTTCTCTGTAAGTTTCCAAAAGCTTGACACATCTGTCCCTTTCTTGTGCAAGGTTCTCGTCTTCCAATAACAACTCATCAAAGTATTCATCTTTGTACAACTTTGTAACCAATCTATTTTGAACCACTTCTTTAGAGTGGTTAACTAACAAGCACATAATCGCTTTTGGAATTTGGTCTTCGATCATTTCTCTGACAATGGAAAAGTAGGACACAATCAACCTGCTGATCAACTCACACTCAAGTTCTTCCTTTTCGGTCAAATGCCCTTCTTCAGCATCAAGCTCGTCCGCATAGTTGATGCTGTTAACAAAAGTATTTCCGTTGCTTTCCAAGTTTAGGTTRGAAAAGGCAAAAGCACCATCGTCAGAACGAGGCTTGGAACCATTAAGAGCCATATTTTGACTAGCGRTTTTGCTATTGAAACCATTTTCACCGTTAAGTGCAATATTTTCCCTATGAGCGTCCTTACCGAAAAAATAGTTCAAAAAAGAGTCTTTCTGTTGCTTGGATGCATCGCCAAAAAGCTTTTCTGAATGGTTGAGAACAGGATCGTGTCTTCCACCCACTCTATCAAATTTGGAATCAGGGTTCTCGACAGATTTTTTGCCTGCCGCTTTACTCGAGCCAGCAGAATTTGAGGATGATTCGGAGCCAGATTCATTTTGCTCTTCAGCAAACTTCCTGGCTGCTGCTTGTTCGGCAACTCTTTTCCCCTCCGCAATGGCGGCTGATTTCTTCTTTCTGTCTTGAGCAATTTCAGCCATAGCATTGGACGCACCCAAAAAGTTTGGATGATTTGTGTTAATGTAGGCTCTGTGGATGTCAATCAAGCTCTCAACATAAGTCCGAGTTGGCCCTAATCTTTCTCTCAACAAGTCGCTCACCACTTCAACAAGTTTGGTCTGTAGTTTTGGGTATCTTGACAAGTCGTTAGTGCCGCAGTTGTGACAAATTTTCATCAACTCTTCATAAACCAGCTCAACACACCTTTCGGAAGGCTCCAGGAGCAAACTGATCTGTGGCTTCACCAACAAGTCGAAAGCTAATTCAGGAACAAACAATGAGGGCCTTGGTCCAGTAGAGTTCCTGATTGCAGTTCTAATGTCCATGATGGATAAGTTGGAGACTGGGTTGATCGACTGCAAAGATCTACCAAAAATTTTGTTGTAGATGTAGTAAATTCTCGCACCACCACACAACTCCTTTGTACTTATGTTTGATGAGGTACCTTCAATCGATGCAATAAAGTTTGTAGCAAACTTGTTCATCAGCTGCAAAATCAATCCCGCACGGTTTTCCTTGGTAATAACCGCTGTTCCACCGTACTGTTCCAATTCCTGTTCGGTTTGTCCAATGAGAGTATTCAATCTGGCTTTGATATCTGRAAGCTTGTCTCTAATATGATTCATCAAAATTTTGTTTAGCAGTTTGGCTAGATAGCGCGTACCACATCTGTTCGAAATAGCACGGTACACGGCATGTCTGTGAAAAAACTCTTCTTCGCTTCTTAAAGCTTCATCAACGCTCTTGTTTTCTTGAATATCGTGCTGCGATCTGTTCACCACTCCAACAAAACCTAACTTTAGTGGATAAACTTTCCCAGATAAAATGTCAAGAGCATTCGTGCCATTGTCCATCAAGTCTAGCTTAGTAACAACACCAATGGTTCTTTTCCCAACAGGGTCCACCTCCCTTGCCAGTTTAAGGGATTCAGAATTTACCAAATCAACATTGGCAGGCGAAACTGCAAGCACAATACAGTTGGGCTTTGCAATGTACTCTAAAATCAAGTTTTTGATCTGCTTTTCAATGTCTGGTGGTTGCTCACCAATAGGCACCTTTGAGATACCTGGTAAGTCAACCAAGGTCAAATTCAAAACTCGTGGAGAATAGACCTTTAAATTAATAGGTATTCTGCTGATCCCCTTATTTTTACCAGCAATTCTAGATGTTTCGTTTTCGATTTCTTTTCTTATGTCACGGAAATCATAGAATCTCTTACCTGGAATATGCAAAAACTCACCCCATTCACTGGAGACATCTGTTCTGTAATTACTGTTATTTTTTTTCAAGTGCTCTTCTAGTGTGACTTCGTGAGAATTTTCGTTTTCAGCAACAGTCGAAGGATCGCTGGACAAATCTTCATTTTGTTGATAGTCAGAAATCAAGGGTGAGTCTTCCGCAATGTTGTTCAACTGTAGAACTAGTGGCCGTCTGGTCACAATCCCTGTCCCTCTAGGCAGAAAATCTTTTCCCACCAAGGTTTCCAAAATAGAGGATTTCCCACTACTTTGAGACCCGACAACAGCTAACACCGGTAAGTCCAGCGTGTCGATACCTGCGTCGTACATGACATCCTGTAGTTTGTTCACAACCGGAATCAAATCTTCTAAACTCGACATATTATGAGCACACGGGGGTTTCCTTTTGGTTCTTCTTGCTGTACGCTGCGACAACTTTCAAAAAATATATCTTTTGATCCTGAAGGAGTACTAGAGTGCTCTTCACGGTTGTTCTTTTTTGCGGCTCCAGAATTGGAAAAACCTTAGAGTGAGCAAATAAGAATACATCTAGATTCCTCCACTGAACTTATATTTTTTCACTCAATAGTCAAATAATATAGAGTTAAAGTGCAAAACTTTTTTCGTTTTTTTTTGTTTTTTTGCCTCGCATTCATTTTCCTCCCTCCAATCACATATGGCCCAGGCGCCCACTCACTCAGAAAAAAATATAGCACAGTCACATGCTGGCTACCCAAAGTTCTTTCCTCTGCGGCAAAGACCAGCAAGACAAATCAAAGATTAGTGTACCTGTCGTTTCGCTGACGCGCAAGTGAGATCCGAAACACAAGCGCACAGGTAAGTGACTCTAAAGCCTTCGCTCAAAGATTAGTGGAACCTAGTAAGCTAGAGTTGAGGTTCATGATACATAGGTGTACGTACATTTACAATGTGATCTTCACTTAGCTTTTTTCCGGACGGCAAAGTCACTAAGAACATTGACCGCGGCCTTTTGAACTGCTGCCGGGCTATTTTTGGTACGCGTTTCCGCGTAATCCAGTTCTCCAACCACCAGTAGTGGACTTTGGCCCAGTTTTGAACAATAATACTGGTGTAGATTGCTTCTTGCATCGACAGCTCCCTCCACAGTATTGTACTCCTCTCCAACAACGTAGCTTTTCATCGCTTTAAATTTGCCCAGTGACAAAGGCACATATACATCCTCTTTTTGAGGCCAGTGGTCCGCCCTTTTGCTCAGTCCAACGATTCCGACAACCCCCACCAGCACGTCCAGTCTGAACTCTTGCCTAGCCTGTAGCTCTTTCCAAAACTGGTCCAAGTTCAAGGCCATGTACCTAGACTCTCCAATCAAGTCTTTGATGAACCTTGTTTTGGGGTCATCGGGAAACAACGGAATGCTATGCACATTTTCACGGCGATCCCCGTATATGGAACCTACCCGCCAGACGTTGTTGCTTTTGTTCAAGCTAGCCAAGTATTGTTTCTGTATAGTGGYTTCGTTTTCTCCAGGTATCTGGAGTCGTCCATTCAGCAACTCCAGTGTTTCCATTGATACTTTATTCACAATATCCAACCACCACCTCAAAAGTTGTGAACCTGTAAGCAAGTGTTTTCTGGGATTCAGATAAGACTCTGAAAACAAATACTGCCGCTCAGGCCTTGTGAAAAGAGATATCTTTGTGAGAATGCCATCGCTTTCCGTTTTTCGGTGCCCAATTTTTTTTCCAATATCAAAAGACTGATAAAAGGTTGCAAAATTAGTAGGCGCTTGCGCAGAGTGCCCACACCTTCTTTGCGAAAGAATCGTTAGGGCTTTAGAGGTGCTGGTCCTTTTGCTAATCATGCCAGCCGTGCCTTTCTGCCCATAGTCTCTGTGTAAGGGCACTATTTTTTGCAAGTACGATTGACAGTTAATTGAGAGCAAGTATTTGAGAAAACATGACACCACCTCCCCTGTTTTGACCTTGGTGTCACTGTACCCATTGGTGTCTGCTTTGGCTATAAAAATATGTCTTTCTAAAGCGCCCGTGCTGGTGTTCATAATGATATATGTATCAATCTCAATGGCAAAAAAAATTCGCTCATTAAAGGCAATACTCAAAAAGTTTTGGATCTTAACCACCTGAGCATGCTGATAATCTTGGCTGTTTCTGTTGACAAAGCCATTTATTGCTCTGGGCAAGGACTGGAAATGATAGACCTCAAATGTTTYGCCCGCAGGTAGAGCTTTGGCTAGATGTTGCTTTAAGGACATCGATTGACACAGGACAGTGATGGGAAGTTYCAAAAAACTTTTGAACARAAACGGATAATCGATTAAGTTGTAAATTAGGATGKTCTCTTTTTTGTTATGGCTCGCCTTTTTCAAAGCCCTTTTAAAGTGTATACATGGGCAACTACTGTTGAATGTTGTGTTGAATTTCCATGGTATATTATCTAGCCTTCATGTTGTTGCCCGACTTGTAGTCACAAAACAGAGTACATAGAGTCCGGGCATCAAAATGTTACCTTCCACGCTCGGTGAATGTTTCTATCGTGCCATTGCACCAACAATGCGCAATGTTAAAGCATGATGGCTTGGAAATTGTCATTAGTTTGCTTCGAAGGTTTGTTTGTACCTCATTAAAGATGGAAGAACAATCTATAAGTTTGTATACCATAATAGGGGTAAATCTAATCTAATGTAATACACATGCTCTAAACCATACTTTTTATGGAGGAAGTAGCTCCAACCCAGCTTTTAAAGGCTCAAGCTAACAACAAGGAGACTACGTAAACATTTATTAAATAAAACTTTCCTTTGGTGGCACTGGKTTTTGGAGAGACCAAAAACAAAAGGGACCTTATATATAAATACATAGATTACAGCTACCCGCACACAAACATTAACGTGCTTTTTGCATCAAGGCATGTGACACATTACTTTGAAACACCCAGACCCAAAATTATAAGTTGAATGTATAAGTTGAAAATACAAATGTTTTTCGGAAATATAACACAAATTAYWAAATTGTTAAAATAATTTAGTTTGTATAAGCAATGCTATAGTATTTATAAAAGTAAAAATAAATAGTTTTAAGCATGCGTRTAATAAATAACTAAAATTATTTATTGTTTTAGTTTTTAATGATTAGTGTGTACTTATGTTTGTTAGTTCTTAGTCCGAAAAAGCATATGCCGAGGAGGTTTTTGAAGCACTCCTGAAAGGGCATTACTTTAACCGAATTTTCGGTATACAAGTTTGTCATTAGGTAGTGTTTTACATCTCGGTATAAATGTGCAGGGTTGGTTGGCGAGGTGGATCAAAGGTGTTTTAACCAAGGATCAGGTGATTTGGTCTTATTTCGGAATAGAAGCTCATTCACGGTAGAAAAGAAATCGTGCTACATATTTATTTTCGGTATTGGTTTTATGAATTGTTGTGAATTTCGGGGTTGCTCTTGAGTGCTATGAGCGATAGATGAAATTGCGGGATCCTTATTTCACTTTGATTTTTGTTTTGTTCTGATCATAGCTAGATCTTGTGTTATACTTATACTCTAAATAATATCTTTTGTGTGCTTTGTTTAGCTTTGATTGGCTAGTTCGTGATGGCTTTCAAATAAAATTGCACAAAACGAATCTGAAGCAGTTTCGTGCCAGTATTTTTTTAATCCTTGGCCGTAAAATGATGGTCACATTCTGATGTATCTTCCGACAACACCGTGGGAAGTGCTCGGCGCTAGACCTATGCAAGCGGGTAAGTTGTACCTTTAGTTTTGTATGTGGCGAGTTCTCTTCAGCTAAGGCTGCCTTCTGTTTCTTTGCTCCAACTGTTGTGTGCTGCACAACCAACCATTTAGAAATRCATAGTATTCGCGGTTATCATGTTAACAAGTAGCTATTGAATACATTTTTTTCCCAATTCAGTGAATTAATCGAACCTTTGTCAAGTTCGGTGTCTAAAGATATTCTTTGGACAAGAGCTTCTTCCACCTGTCGTGTAGTAAAAAACCGACCAACATTGTTTTTCAAATATAGACTTACACGTGCTCTTCTGCTCTGAAACCCCCAACTGAACTTGGTGAATAAACTACCATTGTGGCTGCATCAGGTCTCTGCGCCTTTGAAAGTCGCGGGTAGTCCAGCACTGGCGGAAGTCTACCTGGTCAGCTGCTCAAACGGTGTGGTTAATATGCTGCAACTATTTTTTTGTTCATTCCAGCGTCACGTGACATTTAGTTTTTCAGAATCGTTTCTTTTGGCGAGGGCTTGTGGGGTTATAAGTGGAAGGATGGTATCTGCTTCGAGAGATTAGTTGTGTTCCCTTTGGTTTAATGAAACTACAAGAGGTCTAGTAAGACGCACCAAAAAGAAAAAGTGTGGACACATTTGCTTAACATTTTTTCATGGATAAAGTTCAACCGTTTATTCGAGATTATCTTTTGTCTAGGGGAGAAAAGGATGTGGCAAGCATCGAAGACAGGCTTAATGAGAGCTTGATCATTTCTGCCACAAAAAAGAGAATCAAGAAGCCCAGAAAGTTAAAATCCTTGTTACATGTCAGTCATGGAAGTTCAAAGCATTCGTTGAAGCAAACGTCCTACAAGAGTGTAAATGCAAACTCAAAAGCAATTCTGCGGTCATACGTGCTGTCCTCCAAGCATGCAGTGGAGCGTGCAACCAGACTAATCAACAAGAAAGAAGCAGAAGGCAGCATCACTACCCTAAGCAAAGAGGAAAAATACCAGTACCTCAAAGAAAACTATCCTGATATATACAGACAATTGCCCAAAAAATTTACAGACGTGCAAGAGACGTTATATAAGAAGATGTGGTTGCCATACATCAGGGAGGTTTTGAAAATCAGCGATGTAGAATCCTTGCAATGCACGAACCTGCAAAATTGTTTGCTAAAACTTTCAATTGCAGACTACAATGGATGTCTTCTCAAAGTGTCCACCTCAAGAAACACTTCAACGTTGAACACATCGGGAATTGTTCTGTGGGACGCACAAAAATCTTTTATAATGTTGAGCCCAAAAAAGGATGGGTTTGATGAAGTGAAAGTGATACCAAAAAAGGGCACTCTTTTTGAAATATCAATACCACTAGAAACATCCAACGGTACTGGTGACAGTGCCATTTTTAATATCGTTGGTGACAGGTTTCAGTACCGTAGCAGTGACAGAAGTGGGAGAAAGTTTAAAAATAGAAGGGTTGATGACTTGCTCTTCTATTTGTCCAGCGAAGCCACAAGCTCTTCTAGCTGAGCCTTCAATTTGGCTTTGAGATCTGTGTTGTTAACAACCAAGGTTTGTAAAATACCATTTAAATGTTCATTATTGTTTTTTGTGAATTGCGACTCTACTAGGGAAACAGAAGAAGCTTTGCTTTCTTTGAAAAGTAGTGTGCTATCCTCCTTTATCATATCTTGAACCAATCTTTGCAMGACGTTTTCTACATGCTCTTGAAAGCGAAGTGTGTTGATGCCTTCGAGCGCTGGTACTTCTCTTGTCAAGATTTCTCGTTTCAAGTTGTCAAAATACCCTTGACGTTTGAATTCTTTGGCTAGTTCTTGTGGGTTCGAATGAGTCTCYGTCATTACTCTTTTGGTGAGGGTGGTTGCTGTATTCCTGAAGTGGCTTGGCGATCTGTTTCACGWKCTTCTGAAATCAAACAGTAAGTGTTGCCGTGCCAGAAGAAGTGAAGCTGCAAACGATACTTTTTAGGAACGATGAGATATTTTGGACACTTTTCAGAGTCCGTGGAATGAACCTTTATTGTCGGAACATGCAAAAAAACTAGATCAATCCAAGGCACGTGACCGAAATGATTCAAGTAACAGAAAAGGCTGCCTTGGCGACGCTAGCCTTTTAAACCGAGAGACAATCTGTTGCGGAGCAAGATAACAGCAAACATGTCCATGCGTGTGATCTGCCTCGAAATGAGGATCGGCTGAGTTTCAAGCTACTCTCAACATCTACATACATACAAACGTGGCGCTTGACCAATTGGTATAAGCTGCTGCGACACAAATGGCTCGAAAAACGCTGTTTACATGTTCACATCTGAGCGGCCTCGACTCTTAGAATTTGGTCGACAGTGTCTTGCACGGCTTCGGTCAAAGTTTTGAGAGGGAAACCCAACAGTTCCTTGGTAACGTGGTTGTCGACTTTCGCAAGGCCTTCGATCGCTTGTTTAGCTGATTCAGGCTCACCTTTTGTGATTTTTCCCTCCAGGCTCGGATATTTCGCGTTGATGATGTCTACAACATTCTGTAAGGAAAACCTGTCCTTAGCCAGAATCAGTCTCTGGCCATTCAACTTGTGATTCTCAATACACGAAACTTGGGCTTTGGCAAGATCGCTGATGTGGATAAAGGAACCCTTGACTTGGGCCTTTACAGGGTCTCCTAAGTTAGAGTGAACAATCTCATTGATGTTTTGGCATGAGGCGTTTARTTTTTCTTTCACAGAAGAGTCAAAACATTGAGGGCCAAACACGTAGGCTGGATTGATGACAGTCAAAGAAAATTTTGGATCAAGTTTTTTGTGCAAGTCCCAAGCTGCTTTCTCGGCAGCAGTTTTTGAGTAGCCATAAGCATCAACAGAGTTTCCCATAGCCTCCTCCAACGGTTGAGAGTTCCAGGATTTTTCGATAAGCGTGAGCGAGCTATCATTTTCTTCAGCAATAGAGCAGACTGCAGAGAAAGATGACGTCAAGATAAATTTTTTGACGTTTGGGGCGTACTTCACGGCTGCTTGGAAAATCCCCTTGGTGCCATTTGTAGCTGGAACGATTAAATCTTTCTCAAAGTCCGTGATATCAAAGATTACTGGAGACGCAGTATGGAAAACATATTTGATTTCCGAACCAAGCTGTTTGAAAGACTCGTCAAAGGCATCGATCTGTGCTAGATCTCTAACAATCACAAACGACAAGTCAGGGTTGTTTTCAAACCCAGCTTTCATCAAGGTTGCTTTTTCAGAATTTCTCACCGAACCAACAACTTTGTACTTTTTTGTTTCCAACAACCCCTTCACGACATGCTGCGCAATGAAACCTGTTGCACCAGAGACAAAAACTGTGGGTTTAGCCATTTTTTTTTCTTCTTCGAGTAGTATTTAGGCAATGAAGGTACGAGATGAGGAAATTTTTGGGTTTGTTGAGCAACTTCAGTTGCAAGGCATGAGAGCATCATCTCAAATGATAAACTGTCTAAAGCAATCGCTGTCACCGTTCACACTTGGGCTGCCATAGAAAATCACTATGCATCTGAAAGTCTGTCAAGCGTACTTTTTTTTTTTGGCGGAAAAAAAGGTACTTCTCATGATCAGGGCTCACGCGTAAGCGGAAATAGACGGAAATACCTGTTGAGCATGCCATGCTCTATTTAGACGAGAGTTGCGAGCTGCAAGTTATCAAACCTGCCAGGAATCCATACTGAAAACAGTGTTTTAGTAATTTAACAAACGGCTGTTCCTACTAGTGTTTTGATGCTTTAGTCCTTGCAGATTTACTATTCTGGAAGGCTGTGACTGCAAGTTCTGCTTTTGGTTTAGCAAGATGCCGTTTGAAATCGCACAAACTGACCTCTGTCTTGGAGGTTTCCAAGCTCATTCCACATCCACAGGGTAATCAAGAAGAATAGTAATAAAGGCTTTTGTGTCTTTAAAAGGCTAAATACTATTAACAACATCGTATAAAATTAAACATGGAAGTATACTTAGATGGGCCAATATTGCTGTTCTGCATGCTCTTTATATGCTTGGGTTGATAATTACGTAATTGTATAATTATGAATTTGGACGCGGCTGAGGTTTTTTTGTTTTTGGCATTTGCAAAAGATTTTTTTTTTTTGGCGTTGGTTCTTGTAAATGATCATTACTCTCGAGTTGCTAGTTGACTAATTTCTAAATAAATACCACCCAAAGAGAGCCGCACTATCAGCTTCTTTAAATTTCTCTTTTGAGTCTGAAGGCATTAAAAAGTTTGTACGATGGATGACTTAGCTCATATTTCAAAGGTGGACCGCAGGAACAAATCTGTGAGTTGTTGCAACAGCAAATGAATATGCGTTAGAGGTTACTTGTTCCTCATAGTAATGGGTCTGCTTTGAGAATTTTCAGAGTACTGGCTTTCAAAAGCGCCCGGCGTCTCTATGTTGTGAGAGTTGGAAGGTTGAATACCCGGTGAAACGTGGCTATCCTGAATACTCTGGTAGTCTGATCTGCTATGTTTTGAAACTGGTCTACGTGCTGATGAATGTTTTTGAAGTAGGGAAGAGCTACTCAAGCGCCGCTGGCTTCCACGGCTGCTTGYACCGTGTGCTCTGGTAGAGCCCTGACTGCTTCTTTCAGACAAAGCGTCTTCTGTGGCGTCGTCAAATTCTATTGCAGCCTTGCGACCTCTAAGAGACATTGCATACATCACCAAAAGGGACAATGCTGTGAAACCGATTACACCTATCAAAATGCCTATCGCAAAAGACTCATATGGAAGATGAAGAATGTAGCGTTTCTTTGTTAGCCAACTCAAGGAAATTGGCTTGTCAATCATAAAAACGCAAGAATGAGGGTTGTTTGTGGAGCAGCCCTTTTTCAAAATCCGCACTTCCTTGTCGGCACCGTTTTTCAGTCTCAAAAAATAATTGTCGGAGTCCACTTTACGGCAAGAAAGAGGTTCGCCGTACTCGGTGTAAATGTCTTCGCTGCACTGGAAAAGGGCTTCAGTTGAATTTTCAGCAATAAAGTGCAACTTTAATATGTCTTCCAACCTTGTGGCGTTTGCATGAATGTCTCCGTCATAAAACAAAGCTGCTGGTGTTGGCACTAGGATAGAGTACGGCAAATCGTTTTCTAAAATGGCAGATAAATGCTCAAAGTCTTTTGTCAACATCAAAAAATCAATTGATTCACTCACAAGAATCAAGTCCCTTAACGAGATTTTTAGCGAATCCGGATAGTACGCACTAGAGACTGGATGAATCACACCTTGATTAAACATAATGTCATTATTCTTGTCCACCTCCACTAGTGAATTGCGGAGAGAGCTAACATTCAAATGAATTTTATCCGCATCGTCACTTTTCACCCGAGACACGTTGACCGACTCGCCATTCAAAGTAGACGTTACAAAAGCAAGGTTTTCTTCAGTGTCCGTGTAAAACAAACCGTTCCAGATTAAGTTTTTCATTATGGTATTAAGGGCGGTGACATTTTTCTGTATGACATCGAAATTTAGCTGCAAATTCTCCCATGAGTCATAGCATGGCAACAAAATAGTGTATCCCTCGTTATTTGGAGGTAGCTCAAGCAAGTTGAGCTGTTCTAAAAATAGCAATGAGGTGGAACAATGGAGAAACGACCCTACTGATTGCGCTATGGTTGCAGGCAATGCCAATTGTCTACTGATGACATAGATGAGCGTGTTTCCAACAACAAAGGGGGTTTTGTTCAAAATTTTAGTACTTGGGCTGTTCACATAATATTCATGCTCGTCCTCATAGCTTTTTTTCCAAATTTTCAATTTTTGGCATGACCTTCCCATGAGCTTGTTTTTCTCACAGTACATAGAATCGACCATATAAGACTGCCACGATATATGGTTTTTGTAGGAGGGATTTGTTTTCACGCTTTTTTCAAAAGTTTGGAGATCAAGCTTTTTCTCAATGAAATGATATATCAAAATGCTAGATGAGTATCCTGCGGAATACTGGTCTACAGGGTCGTTCCTTTCGAAGACTTGTTCTGCAGATGCAAAGTCAGACTCGGAAACGGAGACAAACAATGTTAGCTCTTGTTCATTGTTTGATATCAAGTAATCCAAGTTACGGAAAATTAGCTCATCAACAAAGTCAAATGCTTGTAATCCTAATAAGTATTTCAAAGCGTTGAACTGCAAGCTGTCATGTATAGACGACAGCCCAAAATTCCCGAACACATACCCCATGCCGAAATCTCCTGGCTCGTCGTTTTGGGTCAAATAATCGACTACAAAGGGTTTAGTTTCAGAAACAGAGTCATTTATTTTCAAACATTTYCCATGGTTTATTGTATCTACTGCAAAAGTCACTTTGTTGAGATTCCTTGTGGATTTCGAAGCAGTCTCCTGCAAACCACCCAAGAATCCTTCAAACACAAAATTCTTAGCAAATATGGTCTGATCCTGTTGAAGATCGCTGTAAGGGTCTCGTTTTTTAAGGATCTTTCTCAAACTCAAGGCCACGTCATTGCTGTCCATTTCCACTGCAAAATCGCGGCTTACCGCGTCACAATTTGTAAGGAGGTAGGAAAGTTCCACGTCATTGAAATTGTCTTGTAAAAGCTGGTCTGTTGGTGTCACAATGGTATTGTTTACCAAGTATTCCCGCCAAGGCAAATAGTCTGTCTTTTGAGTAAAGTTGCCAAAAATATGCAAGTCTTGCTCTGAGCTTTCAAAGAAGTTCATCAAGTTTTGGAACTTCAATGGTAACAAGTGGTCTACTGCATACACAACGCAGTTTTGTAGAGTAGGCTTGTAAATTGAATCAGTAAGTATCCTCAAACTTTGAGCATCATGGACTGTAGCGTTAATGATCGCAGCACTATGTTTATTATCTTGGCCATCATGTGTAATCGCTGGATGCTGGTATAAGATAATAGTGTTTGCATTTTTTTTTTCCCACACCAATGGGTAATCAGTGCCTTGACTCAGCACAAATAAACCTTTTTGCTCGGCAGTTTTATTGTGAAAGTCAGTGCTAATGTTGACAATGTTGTCTTTGATTAGGTAGTTCTCCAAGCGAAAGTTTTGCCTTTTCCAAGCAAGCTCTTCTTCTGACTCATTCTCGTTTGGAATATAGAATGCCGAGTTTATTGGGGCTAACAAAGTAAAATTATCCAATCCATTCAAGCAATCTATGTAGTCGTTATGCTGGAGAAATTGAAGAAACTTTGAAAAAATCACGTTTTCAGACAGGAGGTCAACCACGGTAGTGTACTGGTCCATTGGGTCATCTTCTGCAGCGGTTGAGTGTAAATTTTGAAATGTCTGATCTGTTGGATTTGCGGTGATTGAAATGGCTGAGGAGGGCAAAAAGTTGTGCTCGTCAGCATCAACGCTTGTCGCTGCTGCTCCAGTGTATGGTTTTGGAGAAAATTCAAAACTTGACAAAGAACCCGTTGACTGTAAAATGAAATGAGCCCCGAGCACGATGAAGCAAAACAAAAATCTCATTGATCAGTTATCTAAGGGATTTGTTTTATAGTCGTGCTTTTTTTGTTGATTTTAGTATTGGATTGGTTGGCAAAAATTTGATCAGCTTCACCTGTTTCGCTTTGAAGATTTGTCTTTTTGGTTTTGGTTTTGGTTTTGGTTTTGGTTTTGGTTTTGGTTTTGGTTTTGGTTTTGGTTTTGGTTTTGGTTTTGCATATTTAGCTTTTCAAAGCTTTGCTCTAAAATGCTCGCGTTGTCAAAAACAGTTTGCAGGTCACCCATTGTTAACGAAAACCTTGTCTTTCGTACCTCCCATTTTCACCCTTATCACCAGATGGATAGTGTGATCCATGATAGTGTGATCCATGATAGCACTGGTTGGGGTAAGAGCGGGCAGGAATCCGTGCAGAGATTTGCGATCTGCCAGAAAAGAATAAAACTTATATTTTTTTGAAAAAAAGCAAAATTCATCAGAATTTTGCAGATGAGTATGATAGTTTTTGAAACTTCAAACTGATACTGTGTCTTTTCCTGCAAACGGCGGCTATCTTTAAAAAGCCACTTATCTTTTCCCATTTAAAACCAATGCCTAAAGAAACTTAAAAAATGAAAATCCCGTCAGCTCTGCTAAAAAAAAACTGATTAAAAGAGCTGCACACACACACACACACACACACACACACACATATATTTACACTTTAAAATTTGGAAAAAAGCAACACTCAGCGTGAATGGGCACCCAACTCTCAAAAAAGCAAATCAAATCAACAAATTATTTGATGAAACAAGACATTGAAAGTACGGAGATTACYTTTGGGAATGAAGCACAGGAAGATGCGCGGCTTCTGCAGGAGCTACGAGAAGGAAACAATTTTACGAGCACAGATCCGAAGGGGGAAGGGCAAAGCTCAGCTAAGACCAGCAGTATAATGGGGCTAAGCAGAGAACAGAGCAAGGGAATGAACAAACTTGTGCTTGAATCCTTGGCAGTCACTCCAACTGTTGGCCAGCAAGCAAGTTTTTACGAAAAAAACTCTGAAAATCTACCGCTGGTCCAAGAAATGGAGGCAGCGGCGACATCCGTAGATGGCTACCCATCAATTCAGATTCCCAACTTACAGGATATAGCCGAGCAAGACGAAAGGAGTGTGTATGTAGGTAACGTGGACTACAGTTGTGACGCTTTGGATTTGGTTAATTTTTTCAAAGACAAAGTCAGCAAGATTTTCAGAGTCACCATTGTTACAAACAAGTTTACCGGCTCTCCCATGGGGTTTGCATACATAGAACTGGGAAGCGTGGACGATGTGATGAGCGCAATGGAGCTGAACAACTCTACGCTGAAAGACAGAAAACTCAACATAAAACCAAAAAGAACAAATTTTCCTGGGTTTCAAAAGACCAAGAAGAATTTCATGTCGTTGAAAGGGGAATTAGCAAGAAGCATAAACGAGGTTGACGGCAAGCGCATGTTTGGCTCCGAGTTTTTGAAAATGATTGAAAATCGTGCAAAAGCTTTGAATAAAGAGAAGCGTTCTTCACGGACAGCACGTCCTGGCAGTTTCAACGTTGGAAGCTTTAGCCAAAAAAACACCAAATCGTTTAGATTCAAATGAACACATACAACATAATGAACACAAATGAACACAAAACGAAAAGACTGGATATGTCAGCTCGTTGAGTCAGATTGTACGCATGGCGCGGCAGCCCTTTGTTTTTCCGTTCTTTTTTTTTCTGGAGTTGTTCTTTGCTGATATACAAAGTGCCATTAGAAACGGCTCATCTACCTTCCAAGCTCTCTCTGTTTCATCAATGCCATTTTTTTAATGGTTTTTTTTTTTTTTTT
>LPNM01000011.1:417494-430214 GCA_001747045.1 Hanseniaspora osmophila | reverse complement strand
AAAAAAAAGAAATGTTTACAATCTCAACCTCGGCATCATGTACAGATAAGTTTTGTTTTGTTTTGTTTTGTTTTGTTTTGTTTTTTTTCTCGGGCACTAATTTTTTTTCTTGCTTTTACAGTCGCTTGTCCGACCTGTACCTCTTGCTCAGGAACAATCGCGAGCTAGTCTTGTTTCACGAACTTTGACATGAAAACAAATGTAAAAGTACAGAAAACCCGCCGAAGTGGAGGTTTTTGAAGGGGGTTCAAAGTAGTTTTTATCTTCTCGAGTTACTGCAAGCTCGCAAAAAAAAAATAATAATTCCAGAAGCTAAATCCAGAGTTAAGATCTGATACAGTACAAATTACGCAGGTATATCCATTATATGCCCAAAATCATTCAATAGGTGTATTATTTTTTTTCCATAGAAAGTATAGAGTTCTAAAAATACAGTGAAGCTTCGAAATCAAAAAAAATCAAAAAATCAATAGTGGAGCTCAATTCCAATCTTTGACCATTGTACATAAGGTAAACGGTTCCGCGTCAAATAACCGCGACAGACCAATAGCAACACGATCATCTTCTGTAGCCACGAGAGTTCTTCCCGTTTCGATGTAATTGTGTTTTACTCCATAATAAGAGACTAAATTATGCTCTACCAAAATTTCAACAATGTATTGTTTCACTTGGAATAAAGTGGCAAAATACTTTTCTGTGATGGGAAGAATGAATGTTCCTACATTAGGTTTAAAAGAAGTGAAAGCAGTGACCTCAAAGTGTTTGTTGTCGGGATAGTGGTGATGGGGTTTGTAGCCAACCGTTCCAAAAATAGTGTTCTGCGTAATGAAGTCTGGTAGCATGGAGATGTCTTTTCTTGGTGTATACCATTTGTATCCCTCAAACTCTCTCAAGTCAAATGCTGAAGCATCCAGCAGGTCCCCTTCAAAGTACACAAACAAAGCAGACAATTCTGGGTGTGAGTGAAACCCCAAATCAGCAGAGAAATTGTCTACACTGGAAACTCTTTTAGATTTCAGGATGTTAAACTTGATGTTATTTCTGTAATACCCATCATTTACAACATTATACAATGCGTTCATAGTTGCAAAACTGCATTTTTTCAAATCTGTTCCCATCAAAACAACAAATGAGCCCGAATGTGACATTTTATCTCAATGTTGTGTTTTTTTTAAGTTTACTGTCGATAGCGGTTCAGTGAGTGTTTGTTCCTAGTCTTCTTTTGTCGAGCTTCAAATATGCCAAGGATATGATTAGGAGGGTCAAAACTTTTTGAAAGTATAAATACAGGAACCTTAACTTCCTTATGTGCATATATATATATAGATGCAGCGAAATTTTCAATTATTGTATCACGTTAGAATAAAGTACGGCACTGTTTAAATCTTTCATGTTAATCRAAGTGAGTCACTCCAATCTCTTTTTGTTCTTGCTTACTAAATTTTGAAYGGTCTTAGTTGGCCCCCAAACAAAACGTAAACCGAAATTTTTTGGTTTTTTTTCCTAAAACATTCACAAAGACTGCACCAAGAAAACATATTTTTGAACCATAACTCTCGGTAAATTTCACTGGCCCAATGACCAATCTCCGATACACAGAATTTTCCAGTAAATAGGTTTCTAATAGTCGAAATTCACAAGCTAATGTGTATGTTATTCAGAATAAACATGCACTTCAAATAGAGCAGACCAAAAAAAAAACAAAAAACAAAAAACAAAAACAAAAAAAAAACCAAAGAGTGATCTAGGTCCAACATGACAACGTACTGTCATTTGAAAGACATTATGAAGATGGCAGCAAAATGCATCATCGCCTTTAATTTCAAGTCTATATAGCTTATACACACAAGCACACACACACTAGTTGAAATCTTTAATCATAGTTGCCATAAAGAAAGGTTCTGCTTCAATTCCGGGCTCCAATCCTGTCGTCACGGGATCGTAGTCTTTTGGAACAAAAAACCGCTTTGTTTCTACATAGTTGTGTTTTTCAGTATAGTATGGAACCAAGTCATGCTCAACAACCACTTCGGCAATGTATTGCTTCACTTTGAACAGCGTAGCAAAATAGTTTTCGCAGAGTGGCAACAGAACCGTTCCGAGTTTTGGTTTCAATGAGGTGAAGGAGGTGACTTCGAAATGCTCACCATCGGCATATTCATGGTGAGGCTTGAAACCCACCGTCCCCAGGATATTGTTATTTGCAGAAAATGGAGGAATGCTTTTCACACTGCGCTTTGGAGTGTAAACCTGGATTCCTTCAAAAACACCAACATCAAATGCATGCGCATTTGCAACCGGCCCTTCAAAATATACGATCAGCACACAGTTGTCGGCGTTTTTGTCGAAGCCAATATCAGATAAAAACAGCGACACATCTTTGATTCTGTCATTTTTCATGATGTTGAATTTGACGTTGTTTCTGTGATAGGCTRTGTTGATGACATTGAACAATGCTAGAATGATTGATTTGTCGCATTTTTGCAAATCCGTTCCAGTCAGAACAACTAAAGAACCTGATTCAGCCATTTCAAGTTTTTTCGTATGGGTAATTTCTGTTTTTGTCTTGTTTTTCAGTTTGTCCCTTGGTTCACACTTGCAATTAAAACAAAGCAATCAAAGTTTGTAAACGTAATGAAATATCAAAACGTTGAACAAATYAAACCGGAAAGATTTTTGAATAAAAAACACATTCAGATGTCGTAAAGGAAAATGATTAATATCGAGACCTCTAATAGGATCATTTTCTGTTCTATATATGTGATTTTGTTTTTTTGTTTTTTTGTTTTTTTTTGTTTTTGTTTTTCACCAATGCCGTTTGAATGTTTTCGTTTTACTGATAAGAATGGTAGTTTGACACTTTTTTTTCCCACTATGAGTCATTTTTTAGTGCAATGTTCGAGTAGCAAACCGCTTTTGTCCACGTGCTTACTACTTAGTCAGGACAATACAAAGATGAGCTGGCTTTGCGATTATCAACGACATGTTTATTACAGATTAATGGGAAATTAGTTGTTACGTATTCTGGGCAAAACAAAGCATAKATATATATATATAAAGCACTATTCTATCTCCCTTTACAAGGTGTCCATCAATGTCAGTTAAGCTAGTATCAAATAGACTTTAGATAAGACAAAACTTTTTCAGACATTGCTTTTTCAAACTCTTTTTCTGGCAATTCTAAGATCTCACCGTAAAAGGCTAGCAAAGATTTGATTTGTTTGATCGATGTTGGACCGTTGATAATCTTTTCTCTTGCGGCCCCTTCAAAAATCACATGAGCAAAATCACGATCTTTTTGAGACAGGTGAGCCAACATCAAGCATTCAGTTAGCATTCCGGCCAAAGATAAGCCGCCTTTTGCATCTTTTTTGTCAACAGAACCATCTTGCTCACGCCCATGCACAGTTTCTTTAAACCGTTCAATGTTGCTGTTAAACAGCTCCAAAGACTTTTCGATATCGAACTTTGAGTTCAACAAAATTAATGCCCTGACTACTTTGTTGGACAAATCAAGATCATTGCTACGCTGTGGAAGCAAGAACAGGCTTTGCTCAAAAAGTTTAAAATTGTTTGTCTCATAGGCCTTGATAGCAAAACTCAAGAAACCTTCAAACTGCAAGAATTCCATTTTGTCTTCATGGTGTCTCAAATAAGTGTGATATAGCTCCATGCATCTTTGCAAATCACCCTTTACAGTCCCAATGTTTCTCATCATCAATTTCAGCAGCTGAACGTCTTTTGTAAAATCCATTTTAGCAAACATCTCTTCAACAGCTTCTGAAAGAGATAAAGTTTCACTCACCTCAAGCTGAACAGAGAAGCTGCTGGTTAAACACAATTTGTTTACCCTTTGAACCTCTGCCATGATAGCTTCTGCTGGTTTCTCTTCTGTTACAAAAGGTGCAATAATACCATTAGACTTGCCGTGCTTGTTAGCCAACTCAATCAACTYGTGAATGGCTTTTTGGTCGTTTGTGTCCTTTTTCACCTTGTATATGTTCGTGATGGCTTTTTGAAGATCAGTCGACAGATGCTCGTTCGGTATAACGTGCATATTATAATCAGACCTCTTTAGGACTTTATTCAAAAAAGGCGTTAGCAAAATAGTTGATGATGTTGCTAGCATGTACTCATAAATTTTATCCAAAACACTTTTTTCAATTTGTAAAACAAGCTCATCGCTCATATTGTTAAGCAGAAAAACTATTCTCGTCAAGTCTTTTGAATCAGTAAGTGTTTTGCCCTCTTCAATTTCAATCGGGTCTAGAGCCAGCAGTTTTAATAGAACAACAAGTGTGGCTTTGTCGCGAACGCTCTTATCACCATTCTTGTCAAACAAGCCCAGATTTTCCTTCAACATTTCCCAGGTCGGTAGTTTTCTTCCCGGATTGTACTTTACCATTTCCATAAACGCATTTAAAGTAGGACTCTGATTCATGGATTCAAGTTTGACCATACTAATGGAACTCACTGAATAATCATATTTGGTAAGGTTTTCAATTAGTGAATTATAAATTTTCGCTCTTGTGTTTATTGATAGCATAYCATTGCTTGACTTGCTYAACCTTTCGTTCACCTTTAAAGTAAGTTCATACGGTTGCAAAGTTGCTAAATCTTTCGTGGGTTCAAGTTTTTTGAAAGCCTCTGTTTGTAAAAGTTTTTGTATCACTTGAGACTGAGACGAAAAAAACCTGAGAATAGGTAGAGCACCCGTTCTGTGTATGGTGCTTCTTGTCGCTCTATATCTCACGAGCCTTGTTAAAATCATTGTTAGTACTGGCTCTTTAGTTGCAAACGTYTRGCTCTTTGCTGAGGTATCTTTTCTCAAACCTGTGTTAGACCTTGGGTTTTAAGATCCAAACATTGCGATGCGTGATTGTAACCTCAAATTAATTTATTTATTTTTTTTTGGAAATTTTCGCCTTTTTTCTTACGCATTTAAGCGGTATGTTGACGGAGATCAATCTTTCAAGGGCAAATAATTCAAGAAGTCAAATTTCGATTATACAGAAAAGGTATCAAGTTTGGAATCAATGGGTATCAAATATAAACAGAAAATATAATATAATAAACCAAGCAAGCTGATTTTTGCCTCATAAAAAGAACATACCGATGGTGGTCAATGCGGTAAACAGTGTTGTAAGATGGCTGCTCATTTTCACACAAGCAGCACCTGAGTCGGAGTTGATGTTGATCAGAGTGAGAGACGCAGAGTGAGAGCTTTTGATCGAAAAATACGAGCTTGTTGTATTTTCGTTGCTGAAAGTTGCGTGCTCTGTGCTTATTGGTGTAGTAGTTCTTAACAGCATTGTCGAGATCGCAAGAGAAACTTGCTTTGAGCTCTCGCTGCTAGTGTGCTTTGATGGAACTGTGGTCGAGAAAGTCAGATCAGGGCTTGAGTAGATATTGCTGAGAGAGCTATACGCATACTTTTGGAAAGAGCTGGACACTTGTGTTTTAGGCTCCAATAAGCTGGTATCTGTGTCGGAATAGCCAGTAACTGAAGAATCAGTTGCTCCGGCAAACGAACTTTTGGGATTTAAAGGCGTCGAGGTTATGCTAGCATTTGCACTCGCGGATTGCATCAAACTGGTCAAACTGGAAGACTTTGTATATTCAGTTGATGTTTGAACATTTAAGCTTATTGGAACAGTGCTAGAAGCACTCAAACTTGAAACATTTGAACATGTAAAGCTTAGAACATCTGTTGTCAAAAAAGTAGACTTTGAGGATGCACTAACGGAGGCAAGCGATGTTTTCATCTCCCCTGTTGAACTCGATAAACTTGAGGTACCTAGTTTATTTGGTAATACCGAAGAAAGCGCTGAGCTCCTTGTACTTGTTGCACTAGAAAAACTTGAAACGATCGGTTTAGTTGGCATAGAAGGTGAAGTAGAAGCTTTAAATGACAAAGGTCTTGTCGCAGACGTGCTTTTGTATGTGTGCAAACTTACACTCTCAGTTGAAGTAGAAGAATCACTTGAAACTTTCACTATGATGGATTGAGGGGTCCACARACTAGAAGTTGCTGTTGATGGTACAGTGCTGCTGCTGCTGCTGCTGCTGCTGCTGCTGCTAATGTTGCTGTATTTAAATGTTGGCTGTGTCGTTAAACTTTGATAAAACGTGCTTTGGTCAGCTCCAGGAGCAAATGAAGTTGTAATGAGACTGGCTGAAGAAAAAGAAGAGCGGGTCGGCATTGCCGTTTGCGAGCTTAAAATAATTTTGTCGCTAGTAGATGACATGATTGATGATGTGCTGTTTGCATTTGAAATTGTGTAATTGCTAGATGGAGAGTTATGACTATTTGCAAATGAACGACTGATACTGCTGGTCAAAGCGTTTTCAGATGCACTAATTGAACTTAAACTGATGGCAGTAGAAGAGCCACTAATTTTATTGCTCGAGCTGGTTGCAACTCTGCTCGTTGTAGTGACATTTTTTAAATTGTCTACGGAGGAAGCACTGCTAGCTGAAGTAGTTAGAATGCTGCTCCAAGAAATTAAAGTAGCATTAGCCAAAGTCGTTTTGAAAATACTGCTTGTTTCATTGCTGGGAACAATGTCTGAGTAACTGCTCGAAGCTGTTTGGGATAGACTAGCAGTGGCACTGCTTGGCTTTGTAGCTGATGGATTAGTTGACGATTTTGACTCCATAACAATGGAGGAGCTCAAAGCCGTTGTACTATTAGTGACATCACTTGATTTGGTCATTGAACTAGTCGCAAAGTTACTGGTGGAAACATTGCTTGCACTGTTTACGGATGAAACACTGCTTTTTAAAGCACTAAAAGTAACGCTGGACAAAACCGATGAAGCACTAGGCGTGGTTACCGTGAACATGCTATCTGAAGCGCTCATTGATGTTGCTGTTATTGAAACCGTAGAACACGTTGAGGCCGTACTGATTTGGCTAATGCTAGACATACCACTTTTAGTTATTTCAAATCCAGTGGTTGACGAATTAATTGACTGCGTACTAAAACTAGGCAACTTACTGCTTTTACTTGGAACGTCGACATCCACGGTTACGGTGATTGTCTCGCCGCTTTCGTTTGTGGCCTCGGTGGTAGTGGTTGCRTAGCCCATGTCCCATGTGGTTGTTCTTGTTGTGGTTTCCCGCGGTTTTGCAAGGTCCACGTCAACAGTCACTGTGACATTGCCGCCGCTGGAGTTGACAGGCTCGGTGGAGGTATAGTTGTATGTGGACAGCCAAGTAGCAGTGGTGGTGGTGGTGGTGGTGCTTTTTGGAACGTCGACATCCACGGTTACGGTGATTGTCTCGCCGCTTTCGTTTGTGGCCTCGGTGGTAGTGGTTGCGTAGCCCATGACCCATGTGGTTGTTCTTGTTGTGGTTTCCCGCGGTTTTGCAAGGTCCACGTCAACAGTCACTGTGACATTGCCGCCGCTGGAGTTGACAGGCTCGGTGGAGGTATAGTTGTATGTGGACAGCCAAGTAGCAGTGGTGGTGGTAGTGGTAGTTGGTGTTGGTGTTGGTGTTGGTTTCGGAACATCAACTTGAACCGTTACCGTAAGGGTGTTATAGTAGTTTGGGTTTGGTACTATTGTTGTTGCAGTGGATGTGAAGGTACTACTCCATGTGCTCGTTTTTGTAATTGTTATAGTAGTGTCGTCTCTTATGGTTGCTATTTGATCTCTGTAAACTAAATTTACCACTGATGCTTCTGCGATTTGACTAACCGAGGAAGTTGTTCCGTAGGCACATGTGAAAGCGCCAATCAAAGTATTTGTGAAAAGGCTGGTAGTTTGGATGATGGTTCCTTCTAACCCAAATAATGGCCTGTTACCTGCAGCAATATCAGTGTAATCCATGAAAAAAGTTGTTTTTGTTGCAGTACTATCGCCAGTAACACTTGCTGAAGATGTCATTCTATATTGAATACTTGAAAATGATGTACCTTTCAGTAGGTACCAAGAATTCAACACTTCTGTATTTCCGTACCCAATGTAGGCCCAKGAGTTCATTTGCAAATCTTCGTCACCAATGAAGGTCATTTGAGCATCGATCATTTCCCCTGTTTGGCACTCTGGAAAAACGTAGTATATTTCCTGAACCTGATCTTGACCCATTCTTATATATGAGATTTCACTGCTGCCATCTGCAACAGTGTCAAAGGTTACGGGTATGGTGAAATTTTGAACAGTCAAGTCACCGCTTGCATCAATTTGACCAAACAAAAAGTCATTGCTCACATCAATTGGATTTCCAAAATTGGCTTCATATGCGTAATTAAAGTCATTTCCTGCAATGAAGGTGATAATTAGTTGTAGGTCTGCAACCAATGGTCCTAGATTTGGTACATCAACGTTGACATACGAGTCACATTCTAAATAAGTGAAAGGAACATCGCCAAAACCTTGATTTGTGTATGCGTTGTACGGGGTACAGTAAAAAATTGGTGATCCGTCTGGCAATGAAATGTCAAAAGATTCTTGGTTGAAGTTACGGATAACGTTGTAAACACCATACATGTTTACACCGAACCAGCTGTCTGTAGTAATGCTTGAAGGATCGTTAATACTGATGCTTGTGCTAAACAGCCACCCAGCAGTTGGCAGCTTTGAGGATGGGTCTTCTGGTGCAATTGAGTAATTGAAAAAGGTTACATTCAATGGGTCTTGGGCCCTAACGGCATGCAGAATTTGCAAAACCACTAAGAAAAGCGTAATTATCAACATCTGTCTGGTTTTATGAGTTGTTGTTTGCTTTTTTTTTTTGGTTTTATTCAGTCAAGTTTGCTTGTCAGAAGCACCAAAAATACAAAGTATAAAATAATAAAAACTCAACCCATTTTACAAGTAGCTTTTTTCAATTTCTTCTCGAGTATTTATATTTATTGCGAAACAACAAATGGAGCTCGAGAAAAAAAACTAGTTGCCTCAAAATTGAAGGTTGCACCTAAATAGCGTTTCTCTAGTTCTTAGAAGACTAAAACTCTTGTGATTTGCAAAGCAATAATTTGAAAAAAACAAGCACGCATTTTTAGCAAACCAAGTTTTTTTACTGCAATTAACACATTTATTAGCTTTTTTCTTTGCATCTTTATCTTCCATTGTGCATCTTATTTTAGTTTAGTTAAATTTTTTAATTAATTAGCGGCAGCGAAAAAATGGCAAGCTTTTGCCTGTTTCGTACATATATGGTTCCTGCATAAACGAATTTTTTTAATAGTTTGGCAGACAATAGAAAGCTTTGTTTGAAAGAGAATGTTTTGGAGCTGTAGTTGCATTTCAACGGATGATCTGCAAAACTCTACAAAAACATGAAATCACTGATTATTCAAGCTTAGGTAACACTAGGACTGTATTATTTTCCTTATTTTCTAGCAATGGCTAAAAAATTCCTCAAAACAACTTTCCAGAGCACACCATTTGTAGGAATGGCAAAAATCAGTACCTTCCCAGCTTCTTGTCGTTCTGAACCATGAAATTGGCACTACTACAACTGTGAAAAATAGATTATCTTACCATGTCATTTGTTTTTTGTTTTTTTTCATTTTCAATTGGGCTTGGCTTTCCAGTAGTTAAGATGCGTATTGAAAACAAAGGCCATTTAGCTTCGTGTCGCTAAAATTGTGCTACCATGAACAAGCCTCATCAATTGCTGCTTTGTTTGATGTTATTGAAATTATAAATTAAATGAGAAAAAAAAAAAAAAATTCAAAAAAAAGAATATTGAAACGGACAGGAATTGAACCTGCAACCCTTAGAGTGTTTGAGGTTGTAATTGGCTTCCCATGTGACTGGAAAGAATCGAACTCTGGAATCTAAAGCTCTACCATTGAGCCACCGCTTCGACTATATGCCGCCAAATTCTTGTCTGTTTTAATTTGCAGTACAACTTATACCTACAGCGTCTGGATATAGCTTGTTTATCATGTTTGACGGCAGTAAAAAGATGCTTATCTTTTTGTTTTGTTATATGTCTCTCTCCTCATTTTCTAACAGCTTTCCCTGCACGCGCGCCCCTTTCCCTTCAAAAAGCAGTGAACAAGGTTCATCTTTGGAGTTTACTAATAAATAAAGCAATAATTGTAATCGAATAATACTCTGTAAAGAAAGCAACAAACCTCAACGACCAACAGCTGAGTGAGGAAATAAGAAATAGACTATCAAAAGCAGAACTGAAGAGAAACAGCTGTAAACCAACATCCACTCTCTCAGCATCAAACACAACAACTTCAAGAATTTACTCAACATACAAACATGGCTAATATTTCCGGTCGCGGATTTTCTGACAACGAAGAGCTTTTGAATGATGCGAACCATGATACAAAGATTTCTGGTGTGACTGCTGGGCTTAACAAAACAGCCTATGAGGATTTTTTTTTAGACGTAATGGTTTCTGATCCACAAAGGCAAAGGGACGAACACGCTGCCTTTGTTAACTATCAAGTATCAACAAAAACTGACAAAAAATCATACCATCATGTTTACAGGGAAAGTAATTCCACCAATACGGACACTTTGCAAAAGAAAAAGTCAAACTCCTCAAGCAAAGCAAAGCAAGATAAAAACGAAATATTGGTTGTTCATAGAAGATACAGCGACTTTCTTTTGCTACATAATATTTTGATGAATGATTATCCGTGCAGCATCATTCCTCCTATTCCTGATAAGAAAGTGTTGCAGTATTTTGCGGGAGATAGGTTTAGTCCAAGCTTTACTCAAAAAAGATGTCACTCTTTGCAAAATTTCTTACAAAAACTTGCCTTGCATCCAGTTTACAAAAACTCAAAGATTTTGGAAACTTTTTTAACAAACAGCACAGAATGGGAAATTTACAGAAGAACAATCAACATCAGCAATGCTGAAGGCAGTTCTGGGAAAAGCCATGCCGGCAATGGTGGAAACTCCAGCAACAAAGAAGACGTGAGTGACTACTTTATCAATGCATTTAAACATGTTCATCATCAAAGCGATGAGTTTATAGAAATAAAAGAAAAGTCTGAAAAACTAGATTACAATATCAAAAAGATTGACAAAGTCACTCACCGGGTTGTCAAGTTGCAGGATGGCTTGATTGAAGATTATGGCAAATTCAGCAAAGGAATAGACAATTTTAGGGAACTTTTGATGAAAAATGAGTTTTCCAGTGGTTGTGCCGACAATAACAGTGCTGACGAAAATATGAGTATCAGTGTGGATCATTCCAAATTGGTGGAAAGTTTGGCTGTTTTGAATTCAGGCTTAGTCACTATGCAATACGCATTAAAAGATCTAACAAAATACTACGATTTCGAGTACCTCACAGATTTGAGGGACATGGAACACTATATCGACAATTTGAAGCACTTGGTTAAGCTGAAGGACCAAAAACAGATTGACTATGAAGAATTGAACGATTATTTGACCAAATCTATTACAGAAAAAAACAATTTGATTTCAGGCTACACAGGTAATTTTTTCACAAATAAATTAGAAGAAATTGCGGGAATAAATCAAGAACAGTCTAGACGAGAAAAAATTAGTAAGTTGGACGGGAAAATAGAAACGTTAACTGAAGAAGTGGAAACTGCTAAGAAAACATCACTTGATTTTGAAAAACAAACCCTGAAAGAAATTGAGATATTTGAAAACATCAAAACACAGTCTTTGAAAAAGTCATTGACTGGCTTGGCAGACAACCAAATTGAATTTTATGAAAAGTTATATGAGACCTGGTCAAAGGTTGAAGAGGGTGTATGATGTTCTTGTGATTTCAAGCGGAGTTGCTTCATTGGTTTTTGCTTTTGTTTTTTTAGGATGATTTTTACACTGTTTCCCAGTTCAGTATATAATGATTTTATCTCATGCTTTTTTCACAATGCATTGTTTTTTGTAAGTAAATTTCTGAGTAATTTGGCTGTCTAGTATTTCCAAAATATCGTCGTACCTTCCTTCTAAGAGGTCCCATTTTATATCTTTTTCATCACTTATCAGATCTTCCAAGGAGTTGTATTTTTCCCGATAGGCCGTTTCGCCAAATGTGTCTTTAAAGTCGATCTCAGAGATATAGTTTTTCCATGGAATTGGTGGAAATTCCTGCAAGTCCAATTTTCTGTTTGTTTTTGTTCGCGGTTCAGGAGCATGGTCATTCTCCATTACATAAAAGTTTCGAAGCATCAAAACAGCTTCTTTTCTCAAAATCCCCGGCAGTACCACATAAGAATCTTGCTGGATACTCAAAACCGAGCCGTTCCCACCAAACCTGTCATTACCGCAGCCAAATATGACTTTTTTGATTCCAATTTGCTGAACGGCACTAGCACACATTATACAAGGCTCAACAGTGACGTAAAGTGTTATATCTTCAAATCGTATGGCATGTTCAGGAAACTCATCTTTTTTTTGCAACTCCAATATCTGTGCAATTCCCATAAATTCGGCATGCGAAGTCCCACTTCTCGATTTGTTGGTGTCGTTCATTCCAAAGGCAACTACTGAATTGGTGGGTTCGTGAACGAATATGCATGCAACAGGAGTCTCGCCGTGATCCAAGGCGTATTTGGCCAGTTTAAGTGCTGTTTCCATGTGCTTTAACTCATAGCCTATTTTCATTTTTTAGCTCTTTTGATCAATCGGTTGCAATCGGAAGGTTTGGGTTCTTGTTTGATAAGTCCTTTCAAAATTCAGGAGATTGCGATTGCTGAACGTGCTTTAGCTCATCAAATGAATGTTCGTAAAAGGTGCTTCGCATTGTAGGGGAAGAAAAAAA
>LPNM01000011.1:390817-407146 GCA_001747045.1 Hanseniaspora osmophila | reverse complement strand
AAAAAAACAAAACAAATGCGTCAGACAGTTGTCGCCTGAAACGTCAATCATACCAAACAATTTCTTTTTCCTGGAAATATAATGATACTCGATGCTGAGTGTAAGAAGAGGTATGTTAAGGTCATAAAAGTCTTTGGCTAGAGAAAGTGAAAAAACTTTCAACATAAAGAGTATATCAACTGGGGCTTTCACCACATCAAGGTCGGTCTTACTCAGCAAAGAAAAAAGAAAGTTTTTTTTATCAGCAAAAAACCTAGAAACGAAACATGTCTGTTATATCTGTTGTCAAGAAATCAACGGGATCATTGATAGACGATGACACGCCTTACTACTATAAAGACTCCAAAACAGGCACSGATGTACTTGAAAATGGCGACGGAGATGAACCTATGTCTGAGGAAGAGAGCGAAGCGCACGACAATGACGCCGACACAGCAGGCATTATTACTCCAGGGAAATTGATTACCGACGACTCCATTTGGATGAGAGGTCATGGAACGTACTCATTGGCGAACAACACTTACTCTTCGGTCTGTGGGACCATTTCCAAAGTCAACAAACTACTCTCAGTCAAGCCTTTGAACGGAAGATACCAACCAGAAACTGGTGATCACGTTATCGGTAGAATTGTTGATGTCGGTAACAAAAGGTGGAAAGTGGACATTGGTGCCAAGCAACATGCGATTTTGATGTTGGGTTCGGTGAATTTGCCAGGTGGTGTTTTGAGAAGAAAGTCTGAATCGGATGAGTTGCAAATGAGATCTTTCCTAAAAGAAGGGGATTTGCTAAACGCAGAAGTGCAATCTTTGTTTTCTGATGGCGCGGCATCTTTACATACTAGATCTTTGAAATATGGGAAATTAAGAAACGGGTTATTTGTGCAAGTTCCAAGCTCGCTAATTGTGAGATCAAAAGACCACACCCACGATTTGCCGGGGAACATCACAGTTATTTTGGGTGTCAACGGATACGTTTGGATAAGAAAAACCACCGTTCCTGGAACATCAGGCACCAATAACAACGGTGCTGGCTTGAACAATGTGAGCGCTTCGGCCTCCACAGCGGCAACTCTAAACTATTTACGCGCGAACGAAAAAGATTATCAGCCGGGAATCACAAGATTGGAAGAAGAGTCATCTTGGGAAATTTACTCAGACAAGAACGACAACATACCCAATTCCATCAGACAAACGATTGTTAGGTACTCTAATGTTGTGAAAAGCTTGGCGCACTGCCAGATTGGTATAACAGAGCAAAGAGTGATCCAAGGTTATGAAGCAAGTATGGCATATCCAAATCTGGGGACCCTAATTGAAACCGAAACTATGGAATCCCTAGGTCAAGACGTGATAAATGCGGAAAAAATGAGAGGTTGAATTAAGTTCATATTTACAGGTTCAATATATATATATATATATATTAACGCCGAATTCACAGTAATGAAAGGCYAAAAGTTTATTATTTTTTCTCTAAACGCTCTTTCCAATCAAATTTTGTCAGAGCTCTGTGGGTGTGAAGAAGGTGGCTTATTAGTTTTTTCTGTTTGCTTTGCCTTCTCATCTTCAATAAACGCACTGGCTCTATTTTTGAAAGAGGAACTGATATATTTCTCTACAAAACCAATTTCTTCTTGCAATTTAGAGCTACCTTTAACTTTGCAAACGAAGCACCAGGTAGTACCAAAATGATGTCTTGACTCTTCAACGATTTCAAGACCGGAGTCATCCAAAATCTCTCCAATGTCTAGATTCCATCTACATCCCCAAGTGTCCAAACGCTTTGAAGCTCTTTCATCTAAAAACCTGTTTACCATTTTATAATCTGATCTTCCGTGCTCTAGCAGAATAATTCTTCCATTAGGTTTCAACATTTTAGCAAAATTCTGCAGAGACTGAATTGGATCTTGGTGAGAGCATAACCCAAAAGCCTCAACAATGGTGTCGTACTTTACACCGCTGTCTGAATTCAAAGCTAACAGATCTTCTGCTTTCCCTTCAACAAATGCAACTTTTTTGAAATGAGGATACTCTTTTCTAAATTTTTCGTTTGTAACGTCCAACATTTTCCTTGAAGAATCCAAAAAGGTAATGGAATTTAGTTTCCCCATATCGGTGTAGGGGATGTTTCTACCAGTCCCACACGAAACCTCCAAAACATCACCAGAACAGTGTTTCATTAACCACTTTCTCTTAGACCCCATAAACACTGCTTTCTCTTCCATTCCGATATCACTATCGTATTCAGTTGCCTTGGATTCATAAAATCCCGTGGTATCAATAGGTGGCAAAATGTTTGGCAGTGGATTTTGTTTGTTAAACTTGAGTAAAATCTCGTCATCATCGGGTAAACTACGGCCAGTCACCCTTTCAACAACGTCCTTTGCAGGTTCATAATCTCGAATAGTAATATTACTRAAATCACTAACACCGTATTCATCTTTAAGCAACTGATACACTTTTAGTTTGTATTCCTCTCTTGTTCTGAGAACAACGTTTTTATCCAGTTCTTTAGATCTTAGTTTTTCAAACTCATTCAGCTCATCTGCTCTTTTCTTCAAGTCTTCCAACTCTTTTTCTCGACTGTACAAGTTTTTCATAAGATACCCACCATAAAGAATGAACAGTCCGTAAGCTCCGACCAACCATTTGGTCAAACCCTTTTGGAATTTTTCGCTTCTCGCAATGGCTCCCCACCTAACAATCTTATTGGAAGAATTCATCTGTTTTTCCAAGAGAGCTTTGGCTTCGGCTGCTCTTTGAGCATCAGACTTTGGTATCACCTCGCCTCCTCTACTTCTTTTCTGCAAAAGTCCTCGACATTGATGTAATCCTCTCAAATGGAGAAGTTGGCTCTGCGATGCAACAAGAGTGTTGACTGAAACAGCTCCCAATCTCCTGTGCAAAAGTCCAGCCCGCAAGACTGGGTGTATCACTTTCAGCATACCTGTTAACTYRATCTGTAGTTCGTTGTGTTGCGTTSTTGTACAAAAAAAAATTTTTTTTTTTTTTTTTAGTTGCCCTATTAACCTTGCAAARACTAAGATCTTCTGAACTAAGTTGTGCGTATCACCATGAATTATTCAGATTTGCGTCTTGCATCATGCTGAGTTCAGAAAAATATTGAACTAATGACTGTTTTGGTCACACGTGACTATTGAACAATCAGGTACTATTCACAAATGATAAGACGCTTTGGTGCCAGATCTGATTTGAAAAATTATTTCTTCATTGTCACTAAAATTAAAGAAATGGGTTATAAAAGCTTGTGGTAGTGTAACGCGTATGCACTGCTAAAGTTTTCTTTAACCAAAGCAACAACACTAAAACTAGCATTTTTTTTTTTTTTGTTTATTTTTGGTGTTAAAGATTTTTAGCTTGAAACAATAAGGTTGGACATGCAAAACAGTTAGCTGCAACTATAAAAAATAAACAAAACRAAATACTTGTTTATAAATTTTGCAACTCATGAATACTCTTTTATTTTTTTTTTTAAAGAACGTCACCTCTTGAAACAAAACCCCCATTTCAGTTTAGCAAAAAAATCGAAAAAAAAATTAAAAAAAAAAATAATACACAAACCTTATATATAATTTATAAATTCATTAATATACAAAGAAAACTTTCAAATAACATGGACGATTTCATAAGCCATGCTTTTGTAGCTTCCTTCTTGTTTCATTCTTCGTTCATATGATTATAGTTTGGTGTTATTCTTTTTTTTGGTTTTCAATTTTTTTACCACTAGCAAAAGTGGCAGCCACGATTAGTGGGAATACCAAAGTGACTTCAGCGTACAATTTGACATTTTCTGCGTCAGCTTTGATTTTACCCCAGGAAATGGCTTCATCTGGTCTGGCACCTGCGTCAGAACCATCAAATTCTTGAGCAGTGTTGATGTAAACAGCCCAATCAGCCCCATTTCTCATCAAACAAGCGTTACAAATGTGGTGCTTGATCAAACCACCACCCAGAATGATCATACCTGCTTTTGTGGCTTCCATGGACATTGTGTTGATTTTTCTGATGTCGCTAACCAAATCAACTCTCAATTGTTTTGGAGAAGCTTTGAAAGTGTGGAAAAACAACATGTCACCAATGGAACCATCGGTGATAGCAGGACAGAAAATTGGAATGTCGTTTTTGTAACATTGGTACAACAAAGAGGATTCGTTGTTGATCTCTTTCCCGAATCTTCTGCACAATTTGGAAGGAGTCCAGATTGGGGTGTCTGGGTCTTCAGTGGCATCCAAGCATGCTTCAACCCCGTTTTTGGCAACATGTGCTTCTTGTTCGTCCAACATTTTGTCCAAAACAGGAATGATCCAATCTTCAAACAAACAGTAGTTGTCGTTAGGAACAATCATGTTACCAATTCTGTTCAAACCTTTGCTTCTCAATTCTTTACCTTTCCAATGGAACTCACCCATATAAGTTGGAGCCAAACATTTGATCAAATCTTCTTCAACACCACCAGCGGTGGCAACAAAAGCGTCAACCATTTTGTTTTTGGCCAAGTAAACCAAAGTTTCTCTAATACCTGAAGAAACCAAGTTAGAGGTGTAACCCAAGAAAATAGTGGCTTTTTGGTACCCATCGTCATCAAATTTACCCTTTCTTTCAGTTTCATCCAACTCGCTGATGTGTTTCCCTCTCCAAGATCTCATTTTGTCAATGATTTCACAAGCTTTACCCAAGTTGGAAGCTTGAAACCCCATGGTTTTCATTGCTTCAACCAAATCAACGGCATTCATGTTGGTGGCATTGGCCTTGGAGTAGTCGACCCCCTTGATGATAGTGGAGTTTTCAGGAAGTTCAGATTCCATCAAAACGGCTTCTTTCAGCATATCTGGTAAAACATCATTTAAAGAAGAGGACATTGTGTCTTCGTTGTTTTGTAATTCTTGGTTATTTTTTTGTGTTTCTGCAGGACTCATTTTTGGCAAGATATATAAGCAACTTTGGAAAAAAATTGGAATATCCTAAGCTTAGGKTTTTTTTTTTTTTTTGGTGACTTGTTGTCCTGTTATATATGTTAATAGAATTTGTCTTTAAGGAAAGCACATCTATCATCAACCTCCAATAGCTTRAAAAGGACAATTGATGGCACCCCAWATGACAACAATAGTTTTATTYAAGAAGATCGTCCAATGGCATTCAATGTTTACCTGAAAAACGCATAAACCAGCTGTAACAATGAACCTTTATTCAAAAATTTTCCAAACTGGAAAAAAATTTAAAGCCTTTCAGGAGATACGGTTTTTGTTCAAGATCTTTTGGCTGCAGACCGTGCGGAACAAAAAAAAAAAAAAAAAGAAACGATCTCGGAAAAATAAGATAAATAATTTTTGCTTCCGAAAATTAAACAATAGAGTTATTGTTGAGACCTGCATCTCATCTCCAAAAATAAATTCAGAGTATTCCAACTCTTAAATTCGGGGCSCATTTACATTCAAAAAAGCTTGAAATTTTYAAACTCTGATAGTCTATATYCGCAAGACCAAGAAAGTTCGCAGCCTGACTGAAMATCTGTTAAACAAACTAATGGACAATAGAGGTTTCAGATCCTTTCTCTTCAACTAAGCAAGCAAACCAACAYCGTTTGTGGTTTGCCCCTCTTTATTTATTCATTCATTTTTGATCAAATGTGCGCATGAGGAAGCTCTAAAATTTTTGTTTTTGACGAGAACCTTGAATATTTTTTCTCGTGCTGTATTGTACTTGGTCACTTCTGAGGCTGTTGTTCAAGCAATGGCTAATAGTTACCTACCTATGTCAGAAACCTCTGCTTGCGCTTGTGAATTGATCTTTGTCCAAAAAAAAAGGGCAAAACTTAATTTAGTTAAAGGGGAGGGATAAAGTGAAATATTATTTGCAAAAAAATGCAATGGTTTTTGAAAGCTCCCTCTTTTTTTTTTTTKTGTTTTTTTTTTAACTTCTTTTAAAAAAAAACTGGGCTTGTAATCATTCAGTTTTCAGTTCTCGTTCCGTATCATGTTGTTGGATTAGCAAAAAAGAACTTAAAAAATATCTTCTGCTAAAAGCGTCAGCTCAGTGTACACCTAYCCATAAAACTCTCAAGCAATTTAGTACCGTAAGCTTTTCTTCCAATCAACAAATATCTGAATTTACAATCCAACCGTTACTCAACTTGTACAATTTGCAAGCCATTGTGAATTGATTATATGATATCCAATTGGTATCGTTAGTCATCGGATGGCCTTTTTTTGTTTATTTACAACAAAGTGCTTCATGTGTTTGCYATGCGCATTTGTTAAAACCCGAAGTTCGGTATCATCAAAAAACCAGAAAAAGAGAGCCCTTTCCCCCCCGGACTTGTACAAAAGGCTCGATGCAATTGACTTTAAAGCATGAATGGTTCCTAAAAAATGAATTCAACACTTGAAAATGAGAGCAATGCACAATGTGCTACAACGCCATCGTAAACGATGCCCAAATTGCACTTGAAAGTACTGCACAAAGGAAATGCCAACTTGGTGTTTCAAGTTGAAGTGAGTCATGAAAATTGCTCTCCTACTTTGGCATTGACAAATGAAGTCTCTTACTGGGAAAAACGATTATGGCGAGTTTGTCAAAAATTTGAATACCTATCGAAAAACAACGATTATACGCGTAAAATCAATTATCCTTATCTAAAAGAGGAGCTGCCAAAAGATAATAACCTTCAGCCAATAAATCAGTATTTGCTCGATTATGAGCTAGTGCCCATTTCACTCGATGATATCGATGCCCACAGTAAAAAATTACTGAAAAAGTATGTGCCCTTTTTTGACCAACACCAAATATGGGGGTTTCGTATGCCCAACTTGTTGCCTTTTGAAACTTGTMCAGGAAAAACCATCAAGATAGATCATTTTTCGAAGCTACATGATTTCAGCACAGGGGCTGGTGGAGACATCGAAATGATTTGGGAGTGTAAGCCCAAATGGGGGTATTACAACCAGGCTCGACCTGAAAGCTCGTGGTTTTGTAGGAACTGCTGTTTGAATTTTGTAAGGCAAGGCTCACGTAAAGCTGGAAAAATATGCTATTCACAGACATGCGAGTTTCGAGATGTTTCAGTTTTGCAACAATGTCTTGATGAAAGCAACGTTGAACAAAGTTTGCACAAAAAGATTCTCAACTATTTTATTTCAAGTGACAGCGTTGTAAAAAAAGTTTTTCAAGCCCAGTATGWTGTTTTCAAGAGTCTCTTGAAAAATGGTGCTTACCGTGACGAAGACGACTCTTTTTTTATGCAATTTTTTGATTCAAAGCTCATGTTACTGCGGGATGTCACCTGCTTCATCGAGTTTTCCAAAAGTGGCGAAATTAAAGAGTATATTGTCGATATTGATTATAAACAGATCAAATTAGACAAATGGAAAGAGAAATATGAAGAGCTTTGCAATACTGCTGAAAAAGTCAATATGGGGGAAAGCCAGCAACACATGGCTCTCAAACATACTTTGATAAGCTGAACGAGGCATCTACTAAAACACAATTGTTTTCCGCGTTCACCAGTTTAATTTGKTGACATTCTTCTGCTATGAGAATTTTCAGTTTTGTTCCAGCAAGTATGGGGGCTCTATTTTTGTACTTGAATGTACTGATTTCTTTCTTTTTTTCTGACTTGTAAAATGAATAAAGCGCATTCAACAAGAGTTGTACAGAAAGTGGCCCCTGAACAATAACATTCTGGAAGCCTTCAACTTCTCGGCAGTATTTTGAATCCAGATGGATTTTATGCGGATTTTCAGTTAGTTTGCTGTAGAGCTCGATATCTTTTTGAGTCAACACAAATGATGCATTGCTTACTGAGGGCATAGTTGTGTTGGTAACCACAAAGTTCTCCTTTTCACTAAAAAAAGGCTCAAATATCTCGTTTGTGTACATTAACATTCTATTTTCTTTGATATTGATTTTACCAGGACTCTCTTCTTGCTCTTGTAATACTGAAAAATCGGCTTCTTTCAAATCATGTTTCTTCCCTATGAAATCCCCAGATTCGCGGACAACCCTTTCTATATTTACAAAAGTCTTTGAGCCAATATTCTTCACATATTTGATCTTTTCATAGCAATTGTAATGTTTTAGTTCTTCAAGTGGACTCAAAAACTCTAAAGAGCCTTGTGTCCACATTCTTCTTTTGAAAAAATGTGGGTGCTCCGCGGACTCTTCCTTTAAAAGCTTGACTGGTGAAAGATAACTAAAATATCCATCCAAGTCTTGTTTGCATTGTTTGGATGATGGATTGAAGAAGAGCAAATGGTCTCCAGGTTTGTACTGATTTGCTGAAGCTGAACCAACGGAGTGAGCTTCCGTCAAGAAAAGTGATTTTTGTCCAAAGCCATTATTGAAGACGGAAACTTTTGAAAGTGAAAACACGTCTTTGATCAAAAAGCGTTCAAATTTTGGTGCCATTGAGAGTACTGCATTCCGATTTTGTTTGGTTTTTTAACGTTTTTACTTGCCACCTTTGTTGAAGAACAGTAAAGACATTTCCAACCTACACGAAAAAAAAAAAAWAAAATAAAATAATCCAAYAACAAAACGAAAACACGGGTCTTTCGCCTTAGGATCGCAAGTGCCTATAAGGTAACGCCTAAAGAAAAAGTTCTTCCAGTATATATGCAAAAGACACGCCAACATTAGATGAGTGGTGGTGAAAATGATACACATCCTAGTGACTTTTATGAGCCTGTAATGYATGAAAACAATGAAAAAGAYAACRAAMTCTGGAGCCAGAGTTCCAACGCCATTGAACAGAATGATGGGTTTGACGAAGACGATTCGGAAAATGAAGACAACTTTGAATGGGAAGACGTTCCATTAGATTCTTTCAAATTTGAAGTTAAACACACAAAGACTAAAAAACAAGTTTCAATTGAGAAAAGAAAACGCTCTCTTGATTTCAAACACAAGTGGCTGAACAATGCCTTTTTTTGCCACATACAAGAAATTCCACTATTTTTGAGCATATTTCAAAAACAGTGTATTACTTGGGTTGGAGAYTATCGAAATTATACTTTGATCAAAAAGAAAGTGATCCCAAAGCTTATTAAGAAAAAGTTTTCAGATTGGCACAAGTTGCCTCGGGGATCTTCCATAAAAGACAACAAATGCCGAACCTTGTTGTTAGGTGCTTGCATGTGGTTTAGATCTACTTACAAGATTAACGGCAACGGAGTTAGGCAAACACCTTATCGACTACGAAACCTTATATTTAACAAGCAGTACGCCAATTTGGCAGCTAAAACCAAGAAAGCAACTCTGGCAGAGACAAACACTGAAATGTACTATGGGCGTAAATCACCAACCGCTTCCGATTTTCGTCTTGCAATCAAAACGAAAAAAGCCAATCGGGACCAACTTGTGTTTGTTTTTTACATCATACTGCTTGCACTGTTGGATTTGAGTGACAAGGATGATGAGCTTCGAATTGTGTACTCTTTACCCGTGCATGACTACAAAAGRGTGCAGTGCTTGGCTATGCAAAGCGTAGAAACCATCAYGAGGCTTGATCACAAGTGTCCCAACATTTCAGACTCTGACCTTTTCAGTCCCTACTACTGGATCGAATACAAAACAAACAACTACATCTACACCATTGATCCTGTGGTGGAGCTTGATAGAGATTCTATTGTTCAAAGAGTTAAGATTAATGAGTACCAGCCGCATTTCCAGAAAAACTGCTCTAARTCAGGACTTGATATTCAAACACACTATTACGTCGTCGGCGTYAATGAAAAGTTTGAGATAATGGACTTGTCYCCAAGATACTTGAATAACATTATGTATCGCGTGGAACCCTGTTTGATAAACATTGACAAAAACAAGGACTGGARAAGTTTTTGCGTATACAAAAATGCGTTGAAAAAGAAAGGAAATTACGCATGTAACTTTGTTGATGTTTGGGATTCACAAGAGCTACAAGATTTGCAACGAATGAGCTTGCAAAACATGGAGATGCCCAAAACTCTTTACGCTTTGAAGACCAATCCAAATTTTGTTGGTGACCTTTTCGTAAGGAAAAACTTGGAAATAATCAAAGGTAAACCAGTAAATTTTGGCAATACACACAAAAATAGCATAACTGTTTATCTGAAAAAAGACCTGCACAGATTGAGGTCTGAGTACCATTGGCTTATTCTTGGTCGGTCTTTAAATGACAAAGCGCAAGCCAGTTACTCTAGAAGCACATACAAAAAATCACTGAACTGTATGAACAATGGGGTGAAAAAAAGAAAACTTTACACACAAACAAATGAACTCGAAGTCGTGGACTTGTACACATTTGATCAAACTTCTCCAACGCCTCGGTTACCCAATTTGCCATCCATTGATCACTACAAAAACCAGTTTGGAGATATCAAAATCTTTAACATTCAGCAAATCAAACCCACAGAGTTCGAAGTCGTGCGTAAGCTAACTACCTACCCTAACAGCTTTGTTGTGGATAACGTCAAGCTAATCAGAAAGCATAACAGCAGACAGTCGGACTTCAACAAGAAACTGCAGTACATTGAGGTTGTGACTGGATTTGATTTCARGAAAAGGCCTGGTTATGCTGTTCCTTTAAAAAATCACATCATGCTTTCGGAAAMGCACCACCAACAATTACTTGTTTTGCAGCAACGCGAAATCGAGCTGCATTACTTGAATGAGTGGTATTGGTTGTTGAAGAAGTTGCAAGTACAGAAAAGAGTGGAACAGAGCTTTGAGTGAGGTCTTTGGAGATACAAATAACTTCCTAAAATTTTTTCTCGCATTTGTACTTTCAAAGTACGTTTTTGTATTGAAGCATGGTGGCATATGAGTAAATAAGTGTATTTAAAACTTCAATTTTAGCAAATATTTAATCAATTATGTCTTTTATAGAATTGCGATAATTTATTACGGCTCTCCGTCCAAATCACGGGTCAGGTGTGAAACTAAAAAAAAAACAAAACTGTGCGATCAAAACGGGCAAAAAAACAAACTTACACAGAGTTTCTTATCAGTGACGATGGCATTACTCAGCCTTGAAAGTGTAGCAGCTGAGATGACCTCTTTGAAAGAAGATTTAACTTGATTTTTTGCAAGTGTGAATCATAGTTTTTGARAGAACAAGGAGTTTGAGGAGAGTAATAGAGCACAGTCACGACATCTCTCAAAAAAAAATCACCCAAAGAACGACAACAAAAAGAAAAAAGCAATACAATAGCGAATATGGCCACGATGGAGACGAGCGAATCACAGCTTTCACAGAATCTCACCCAAAGAAGCACTGAGTTGGCAGAACCATCACAATACATTAACGATTTTGCTGTGTGGACCGCCGACGATCTGGCAACACATTGCTTGAATTGCAACACGAGGTTCACTTTTATAAACCGAAAGCATCATTGCCGCTGCTGCGGAGGCATTTTCTGCAGCAACTGCAGCGACTACTTTCTGTGGTACAATGAAGATAAAGTGAAAGTAGTGGAGTATACACCTCGTCACAAAAACATATTTTTAGCAAATCCTTTGAGTTACTCTGTGGAAGAAAATGCAGTTAATCGAATGGCCCTTCCCCCATACAGGACGTGTGTTTCTTGTTATACTGATTTGAGAAGAAGTAAACTGCTACTCTCTTATAGCCAATATTGCAACAGAGGCTTTTTAAGCAAGGTTCAAACAACTAAGCATGACAAAAAGGATCATGATAGTGATCAAAAAAATGGAAGTGTTGTTTTGGAGGAAGAAGCCACCGAAGAGGAACAAGAATCGTTAGCCAGCTCCACCACACCTCAGCCAGCTGTATCTGGTAGGTGTGAAAATTTAGACTCAAGGGAACAACAACGTGGAGAAGAATCTGATCTAGAAAGAGCGGGCCATACGAGCTTACAAGACATCACGTCTGGTACCAAAAACTCAACTAATAGTGCACACATGAAAGCACCATTGAAAGCTCCAAAAAAATCACGCCATAGCAGCGCTGCGAACGAGTATTTGAGGTGTCCTATTTGCAACCATGATTTGAAGGCTTTGAGCCAGAAAAGCTCGGAGGATCACATTAACGAATGCTTGCAAAGGGCAGAGTTCAATTATCAGCATACTTTACAAAATACAGGAAACRAAGAGTCAGCACATTACAACAGGATGCTCGTGTACACGGTAAAGCCTAGGAGTAATAGCACAAACACTTTTGTCGTAACGGAAGACAGGAGTTTTGATGATGAGCAAGGTGAAGAGTACCCCGAATGCCCAATTTGTTTTGAAGAGATGCTGCCTGGGCAAAAGGTTGGAAGGTTGGAATGCATATGTGTGTATCATTATCACTGCATCAAAGAGTGGTTTGCCAAAAAAAGATCACAAAACAAGGATGCTTCGAAAAATTGGTGTCCCTTCCACGATGCTTTGAGTTGACGATATGGCTGCCTTCAGTGAGCATGTAAAAGACAAAAAAAAATGAATGTGAGGTCAATGAAAATGTAATGTACAGAAACTGCATTTTTGTTTGACGATATATACGATTTTTGAGATCGAGACTATATAATGATTTATCTACATATATAGTGCCAAGTTAAAAAAAAAATGATTAGGAGCAGAAAGCTAACAAAAAAAATATTCTTCTCATAACATTGTACTTGAGAACATTGCCTCATTCTTCGTTTTCCTCAACTTCACTAAACAAGTCGCTGTCCAAATCTTCTGGAACATCCGAGTATGCGTGCTCACCATCACTACTGCTGCTGTCTTCATCGCTGGAGCTACTGACCACATCTTTGGAAATTGGGTTGCCGTCCTCGTCAACAGCCTCACCGCCTTCTTTCTCTAGCTGCTCTTTTCTCAATCTTCTTCTTTCCATTTTTCTTTCCTTTTTGGCATCTTTGACAGCCTTCTTCTTCGCAATGTTTGATTCTTGTTCTTTCTTTCTTGCTTCTTTCAATCTTTGCTTCTCAGCATGTTTCTTTTCAAGAGCTCTGATCTCAGAATCCGTTTTCTTAACAAATTCATGATGCAAGATCTTACCAGAACAAATGCCGTCTTCGATTTTAACCAATTTTAAAGTCATTCTTGGACCACATTCGGTCAACTTGATAGCCTTCTTTCTACTTTGAATTTCCTTTTCTTCTTCGTCAATAATAGGTTTCTGTTCCAGTTCCACATCTTGCTCAGGTTGCACTTGCTGCTGGGATTCTTGTTCTGGTTTTTTCACGTTCTTGTGTTTTCCATTTGTTTTGTGTGCCCTTATACTTTTTTCTTCTCTTATTTTCACAATGGCGTCTTCATCGATATCCATTTCACTTTCAGACGTAAATGCTCCCACATCATGATCTAGTAGTAAACTACTTATATCCTTTTTGTTTGATAAATTTGGTAGGTTTTTGTGTAGATTTGAACTTGATTTGTAAAGTTTTTTCAAATTTTTGTTTATATCAACTTCCTTTACAGTGATTTGGTAATGTCTCAACTCCAAAGTGTTGGTTTCAGGATCTTTGTTGATCATCAAAACCCTTTTGATAGAGTTCAATCTAGTGTTTGCAGGGTTCAAAGCTGGGAACATGTTTTGAAACATGGAGATAACCACTTTTTCCTGAGGATTCTCTTGCTCAATCTTGTTCCCATCGGCGTCTGTAGTGATTGTCTTTGTGCTGAATCCATTCAAAACTAATAATGGTGGATTCATCAAGTCTTCATTGCTCAAACTTTTCGGTTTTTTCAAAAAATGCTTAATGTCTTTGTTTAAACTGTATTTCAAAACCTGATACGTCACCGTAGGCCCGTTAGGATGTTTGGCAATCTTCARAGAGACGTTACCTGTTTTTTCAGACTGCGTGAATACAAACAAGTGAGACACTTTCAAAGGCCCACACATTACCACAAAATCTTTCAATTTGTTTGACTTTCTTTCCCTCAACTTGATGGCTGTGTGTGGCTGCATGACGTTTCTAAAATCTTTCACCAATTGGTTCAAAGAGTGGTTTCCCATGGACGTGGCTCCAAGTCTGATGACCATGGACTTTGGAATACTGTCCACTTCATCTTGATCTGGTTTAGCGTGAGTTCTTTTCTTGGTTCTTCTTTTGGCCATTTTCGTGTTTGCGTTCTCTTCACAGTCTTGGTTTTTCGCAGTTTTGATTAAAATTGAAACACCAGGGGACTTACACACCAAGATGTAGATACGCTTATTATGTTCAGTTGTAAGGTGATCAAGCTGAAACTTCACTTTATCTCCACAGGCTTACCTCCCGAACTTAACAAAAGACAAAAAGAAATTTCGGCATCGCGCAAAAAATGCCATCTAGCCTAGGTGGGAAAAAAAGAAATGTTAGGAACATCAGATAATCTAAAGCTCCTGTTTTAATGTATTGATGAGCAAAAATTTATGAATGCTGTTTTGAACTGAAAAGAAGCCTCGGGTTAAGCGTTCAACAAAAGAACTTTGCACGACTAAGAACATCTAGATACTGAAAGCATGGCCAACACTAAAGATAAGGTTGTTAAGAAAGCGAGCAAAAGCAGTGGAAATGGGAAGTCAGACTCTTCGCTGATGTCTTTGGCAGAGAAAATCAAGCTTAGAGCTTTGGAAAATGCTAAAAAGCAACAGCAAGACAGGGTTTCTGAAGAGGAAAAGGARCAAGGTGAAGAAAATGGTACTGCCTTGCAAGGCAGTCACGGCCAAGCTGACCAAGGCGATGGAGAAGAAGAAGAAGAAGAAGAAGAAGAAGCTTCTTTTACTTCCTTCTCTGAGCTGGACTTGGTTCCCGAATTGATTGAGGCTTGTAAAGAGTTGAACTACACAAAACCTACACCTATTCAGTGCAAGTCGATACCGCCAGCCTTGGCTGGAAGTGACATCATCGGTCTAGCCCAGACAGGTAGTGGTAAGACTGCTGCATTTGCTATTCCGATTTTGAACAGGTTGTGGTACGACAAGCAGCCTTACTATGCATGTATCATGTCTCCAACAAGAGAGTTGGCTCAGCAAATCAAAGAGACTTTTGACTCTTTGGGCAGCAACATGGGGTTACGTTCGGTTTGTATTGTTGGTGGGATGAATATGATGGACCAAGCCAGAGAGTTGATGCGTAAACCGCACGTCATCATTGCAACGCCTGGTAGATTGATGGATCATTTGGAAAACACCAAGGGGTTCTCTTTGAGAAATTTGAAGTTCTTGGTCATGGACGAAGCAGATAGATTGTTGGATATGGAATTTGGTCCAGTATTAGATAGAATTTTGAAAATTTTGCCCGTACAAGGAAGAACCACATACTTGTTTAGTGCCACAATGACTTCTAAGATTGATAAATTACAAAGAGCCTCATTAACGAATCCTGTAAAATGTGCCGTTTCTAACAAATATCAGACTGTGGATACTTTGGTGCAAACGTTGATGGTTGTGCCTGGTGGTTTGAAAAACACCTATTTAGTATACTTGTTAAATGAGTATTTGGGTAAAACAATGATTATTTTCACAAGAACAAAAGCAAACTGTGAAAGACTTTCTACTCTGTGCAACATGTTGGATTTTAGTGCGACTGCATTGCATGGGGACTTGAATCAAAATCAAAGAACCGGTGCATTGGATCTGTTCAAAGCAGGGAGAAGAGCTATTTTGGTGGCCACCGATGTGGCTGCAAGAGGTTTAGATATTCCTAGCGTTGATATTGTCATAAATTACGACATTCCGGTGGACTCGAAGTCTTACATTCATAGAGTCGGTAGAACTGCGAGAGCCGGGAGATCTGGGAAGTCCATTTCTTTGGTTTCCCAATACGATTTGGAATTGATTTTGAGAATCGAAGAGGTTTTGGGGAAAAAGTTGCCAAAGGAATCTGTTGATAAACAAATGATCTTGCAGTTGAGAGACACTGTGGACAAGGCCAACGGAGAAGTCATCATGGAGCTTAACAGAAGATCAAAGGAAAAAAGCAACAGAAGATYGTCCAACAGAAAGAAGTTTGGGAAAGACGACCAAGATAGGGAAGAAAGATGAAACACCTTGTACAGGACCAGCACTATATAACTGACTTTTTTTTTGTGTAGCGCCAACCTTTATCATGAATATCAAATTTTGTAAAAATAAGAAAGAAAGTGTAACAATTTAATATATAGCGTTTGATTGTTACAGTATGAGTTTATTAAGAAAAATATAAAAAAAACAAAAAAAAATAAGCACTCACGCTGGGGGTCGAACCCAGAATCTTCTGATTAGAAGTCAGACGCGTTGCCATTACGCCACGCGAGCTCTTAAATTTGTRTAAAATCTTTATACTTGGAAATGTACCCTATCAGTTGTCCAAAGAAAACAGCCTAACAACATTTCTTTTGTTTTGTGTGTCTGTGTTTGTTTTTTTTT
>LPNM01000011.1:350882-390717 GCA_001747045.1 Hanseniaspora osmophila | reverse complement strand
TTTTCCAACACAGCATCTCGTTAGGTTTGTAATGTCCACGTTTTCGACTCTTCTTTTTGGTTCTTGTCTTTTTTTAAACTCAGATTCCCACCAATGTCCCAGGCTTAATCTGGAGATCCTACAAATATTCGTATGAGAGATTGCTGATGCGTTATTTTTAAGATTAATTATACTGTCTTGCCGTGAGCTTATTTGGCRAATTCTTTCAGAAAGCAAGAAACAAAAAACCATAAATCGCACACATATCAAACATCATGTTCAACCCAATTGTCGGTATTTCTTTCGGAAACGTTTCCTCTTCCATTGCCATTGTCAAACAGGACAACAAAGGTACTGTTGAAGTCATTGCTAACCAAGACGGTGAAAGAACCATTCCATCTGCTTTGTCTTACAAAGGGGATGACGAATACCACGGTGGCCAAGCCATTCAACAATTGGTTAGAAACCCAAAAAACACGATCATCAACTTTAGAGATTTTTTGAGTTTCAACAAGTTCAGTGAAATCGACTCTCAATTGATCAAAGACAGAACCGGTTCCGGTAACGGTTGTGAGCTGGTTGACATTGGTGATGACAAACCAGGTTTYATTTTGGAACAGGGGAAAACCAAACTATCKGTTAYTGAAGTTTCTGCCAGACATTTGAAAAACTTGAAGTTGGCTGCTGAAGACTACACTGGTATCACTTTGGAAAAATGTACTTTGACTGTTCCTGTTGATTTCAATGARGCTGCCAAGAAAAACATGGCCCAAGCCGCTTTGAAAGCTGGTTTGCAAGTTGTTCAGTTTATTGCTGAACCAACAGCWGGGTTGTTGTCCATTTTGGAATCTTCTCAAGCCACCAGCCACTCTATTTTGGTCAACAAAAGAGAACAAAAAGACAAAAACGTTGTTGTTGCTGACTTCGGTGGGTTCACTTCCACTGTTTCTGTTTACTCTATCAGAAACAACGGGATCTTGTCTTCTCTACACACAGAAATCAACCATAAATTGGGTGGTGAAAACATGGACGATGCCTTGATCAAATTTTTGGCAGCTGATTTTGAAAAAAAAACCAAAACCAAATGTTTGAACAACATCAGATCTTTGGCTAAATTGAAAATCAACGCTATTCTGACCAAAAAAACTCTATCCAACGTCACCAACGCCACTGTTGGGATTGATTCTTTGGCCGATGGGTTGGATTTGCACACTTCAATCAACAGATTGAGATACGAACTAGTCATTAGCAAGATTGTYAACGAAATGGCCAGCTTTGTTGAATCCACTATTGCTAAAACCGGGTTGGATATTTTGGAAATCGATGCCGTTGTTTTGCTAGGTGGTGCTTCTTTCACTCCAAAACTAACCGTTAACTTGCAAGACTTGTTTTCGGACGGCGAGTGTGAAATTATTTCATTGACTAGCGGTAACGAATCCCAGCATCCTGACGAAATGATCAGTGCCGGTGCTGCTTACCAAGCCGCCTTGTTGGAAGAAGACGACACTGAAGCTTTGGAAACATTAGTCGAACACGCTGTCAGTGTTCCTCACTTGAACCAAACCATTGGGTTGGTCAATGCTGAAGGTGCTTTTGAACCAATTTTTGAAAAAAACACCCCATTGCCATCCAGAAAATCTTTCAAACTATACAAACAACAAAAAGACTTCCAATTGGAACTATACACTGGTAAAGTTGAAATTAAAGAAACTGTGGAAGAACCACCAGCAAAAGAAGAAAAAATTGAACAAGACAACAAAGACGATGACGAAAGTGATTGGAGTGACGACGAAGACGACGAACCTGAAGTCATTAGAGAAAAAGTTTATGCCAAACAAGACAAACTGTTGAGTTTTGGTGGTAAAGGTGGGAAAAAAGGTTGCGAATTGATCTTTGAAATCTCCAAAGACTGCGGGTTGAAAATCGTTGTTAGAGATCTATCCAACGGTGAAGTCACTTCTAAAGCTCAATTATAAATGATGACATGGAAAATATAAGCATTTTCGTGTTTTTTCTTTTTCGAACATCTTTGCGTTTGAGATGCTTTTTTGGCTTTTAAGTATGGAAATTGTATATTTTGTACACGTTCATATCTGTATATCTACACACATGTTGTGAATTAAAGATTGTATTGGGATTATATAACTTGTCATATTCGAGAGCTCTTCTGCTCAAATGCAAAACCACGCGGTATTTTGGACAGCACCTCGGCACAAAAAAAATAAAATATAAAAAATAWAAAAAATAAAAAATATAAAAAAAAAAACATAAACCAAACCCCGATCTGTGCCGGATTTTAAGATCCGTTACGGCAGCGGCAGATCTTAATCTAGGAAACTTTTACACGAAAGCGTTTTTTTGGTTGTTACTTTATTACAACCTTGGACTGTATAACTAAGGATTACGAGGTTACAAAGAATATAAAGCTTTTTTATTCAATTGCATCAAGCTCAATAACCTGAACCAAAAAAAAGTTCAAGCAAAAGTTAAAACAAACTCACAAACAGCTACAATGACCAAATTTCATGTTTTGGGTCTGGGATCCATTGGTGCCATTATTGCCAATTCTTTGCAAGAGTTACAAAAAACTACTTCTAGTTTACAAATTGAAGTTATTCCAATTATCAGAAACAAAAGCAAAGTTGTTGATTTTGGTAAAAACCACGATTTCAAATTGAAAATCAATCAATTGTACCACAAGAAAACGGTTATTTCCGACCCTTTTGAACTGACAACCTGTCCTGAAATGCTGAATGAAAGTAAAGACACGTTGACAAGAGAGCCAATTGAAAATCTGGTCATCACTACAAAGACTCACCAAACGGTTGCTGCTTTGAAACCCATTTGGAACGAGAGATTGATTAACGAAAACACCAACATCATTTTAATTCAAAACGGGTTTGGGATGTTGGAAGAATTGATAACCGCGTTTCCTGAAATTGCATCCAAAAATTTCAAAGTTTTCCAAGGGGTGATTTCGCATGGGGTTTTCATGGAGAATTATCCAAACGAGTTCAATCATGCTGGGTTTTTGGATTTGAAAATTGCCATGATCAATGGGATGGAAGACAATGGAATCAAAGGTTTGCAAACTGTGCAAGATTTACAAAAATTGAAACAGGAAAACGCATTGATCAGTGTTTTCCAACATTTGAACCTAGATGTTAAAGTTTTAACTTTTCAAGAATTGACTGTTGGGCAGATTGAAAAGTTTTGTGTCAACTGCTGCATCAACAGTATCACAACCATTTTGAACTGTGTCAATGGCCAATTGCTTGTTAACGAAGTTGAAACGAGAAAATTATTTACCAATGTGATCACCGAGGTCACCACATTATTTGCGCAATCTGAAAAGTACAAAAACATTTTCAACTACTACAATGTRATTGAAAATGTTGCAAACAAAGAAAACTACCCAAACACCATTGATTTAACCAAACTGAACAATATTCCTAAATTGTTGGATTATGTCGTTGATATTGGATGTGTGAAAAATCGGGAAAACAGCTCCTCAATGAGACAAGACGCAATTAACAAAAGAGACACGGAAATTGATTTCATYAACGGKTACGTTGTCAGACTGTGTTTGCAAGAGCTGTCTTTGCCAGTCTCCCACTGCAGCGTCAACAACACAATTGTGAGCTTTGTAAAAGTGAAAAACCAGTTGCTAAAGGAAACCTCTAATGTATAAGAACGGTGATCTCCCTGCATTGGAACTTGGCCATACCGACTGAATTTTTGTCGCATAAATATATATTATAATCTTTGATCTTCCTGATTTTTACTGTATCACAAAKAGCTCTACTTTACGGAAAGTTCAACTCATACAAGCTTATGGATATGTTGCATTTGCGGATTGCTTTGAAAGTAGTTTCATATTTATTGCATCGTTGCATGCAATTTTGTCTGTAGCCTGTCTCGTACATTCACCATCAATTCTTGCTAAAGTCACGTGCTAAAATTTTGTACATATTGCCTTAAATGTGGCCCATATTTAGTAAGCATAATTTCAGGCAAAACATTTGGCCCAGATAGTAGTAGCAATGTTCGGGTTACACTTGTTTGGAGTGGAGGGATTCTTTTCTTTTGCAATTTGTTTTACGGTGACAGCAGTGTCTCGTCGTTTTTTTTTGTCTGTGTGTGCGTGTCTGTGTGCGTGTCTGTGTGTGTGTCTGTCAGCCAATATTGACAACAAGAATGGGGCACAAATTTTAATAAAAAATTATTTTCAAAAATTTAATCAAAGCAAAAAAGCAGGTTTCATTTGTTTAAACTTCTTTGAACATGAGAAAAATGTTACCAGTTTGTAGTTGAAACGTTTGATAAAATGAAAGGAAAAAGAGAAAGAGAAAAGAAGAAATCAAAGGATCAAAGCACTCCCAAATTCAAATTCGTATAACTTTTATTCACTGTTAAAAGCACATTTTGATCTAACAGGAAACAAAACAAAACAAAACAAAAATCAACGTGCAACAGCAAAAGTGCGCCAGCTTATTGGAAACGGATAAATTTTAGAAAATTTCGGAATTTTTTTTTTTTTTTTGCCAATTTTAAAAGAAATCAGTATTTAGAAAATTTGGAATAAAGTACATCTCAGTGTGAAATAATATTGATACATCAAACTAATGACTGAAAATACTCGTATTGATGGCAACGACAGCAACACCGTGATCAGCCAAGAGGTTCAAAACATGAAAACGCAGATCAATCAGTTTGCTGATCTTGTGCAGGTTTTAACAAAAAACGATAAATCAAGTGGTGACTCGTTGCACTTGTTGAAAGAAAATGTCAAAAAATTGATTTACAATCAGCAAGTCTTGGAAAACAAGTTGGATGACTGTTTGAAAAATCAGTTCAATACGGATCAAGTGGTCAATGACTTGAACTGGAAACTAAGCAGACTTTTGCAGGAGTCTTCTGCTATGAAGAGGTCGTTTCATGCAGAGGAAGCGAATATGTCCAATGGGAGCAGAAAACGCGTCAAAATGAATGGTGTCACCGTAAAACCAAAAGCCAAAGGATCTAAACATTTTGATGAGATCATGGATACGAAATGTACCGCAAATAACGGATATGGTGTAAGTCCTCACTCAAATCATAACCAAGCTGACAGTAACGATGACAATGTTTCTGGTGCAGCAGCATCTATCGTTCTTTTACCCAATGGGCAGATGCAAATCCCTAAATCCAAAAGACATTTTATAGATCCTACCAAGAATGGCAAATTATTGGTTTCTGAGCATTCATTGAAAAAATCCTCTACAGCAACTGAAGATGGTAAAGCTCGCGCGATGAAAAATTCAGAGCCAAAAACCGAATTGAACAAGTCTCTGGATGATACAAATAAAAACTTGAGAAGGTCTTCTAGACGATCCGCACAGAACTCTGTCAATGCAACGACAAATAAAGGAACGGAACAGGAAGCTGATGAGAGATCAAATGATTTACAAACCAATTCTGGTATCGCAATTGTAAATGAGATGGAAAATGGAAAAAAAGAGTTGGATCAGAGTCAAGCTGGAGAAGAGGTACTGGAAGAAGAAGAAGAGGAAGCAGAAGAAGCTGACAAACATGATTTAGAAGCTATAAAAGCCAATACACAGGAAGATCAGGTGGGTACTCATGAAAATGACAGTTTTTTATCAATCAAAAATAGTAGGTTAAATGTAGCTTCAAAAGACGAAGAAGATGCAAGTGAAAGTGAGAATGAAGGTCAAGATATTCACGGCGAAAAAGACAAAGGCGGGGATCAAGAAAAAGTTGAAAAAGACGAAAAGGAACCCCCTCTCAATAAAATGCAATTTGGGCATGACCTGCACCAAAGTGCAAAAGAAATGATGGAACTGAATAGAGCCAAACTTCAAGCCATTCGCAATGAAGAAAAAAACAATAGAGCTTTGAAACGGAACAATCAAGAAACTTTAACTAGATCATCCTCAATCTCCTCCTCTTCATCCTCTTCTTCGAATTTGTCGTCGTCATCCAAAATCTCATTAGCTACAACGAACACTACAGAAGTTAGTAAAACAAAAGATTTTTCTATAAAACCTGCAATGAAATTTAAAGAAATGACACCACACTCAGCGTTGATTCAAAATTCAGTTGATATACCATCGAACAAAGATATGCCTCTTATTGATGTGAACGAAGAAGATAACTCAGAGTCTGATGCTGATGAAGATCAGGAACATGAAAACACGAAAATGGGGAAAGCCATTGGTTTTTTAGATCGGCCAGAACAAGATAATGACACCAAAAAAGTGAACAAAGATGGGAAAGCTATAGAACTGAAAGTTGAAACTGACAACGACAAACAGTTCAGATCAAGACTGGGTACGGGAATTGAGAATGACAAAGAGTCTGATACGAGCAATAAGCCTGTTAACTCTGATCACAGCGAGGTAAAAAACTTAGAAAAGGAAACCACAAAAGAACCTGGTCTTTCTGCGCACTCGAAAACAGATCACAATGAATCGAATGAAAATTTTTCAAGCTCAGACGAGTTTAAAGATGACTCGGTTTATGAGAAAACTGAGTCTCCTCCGTTGCAAGATTTTTCTATTGGAGACTCTTGGTCAGCATCTGGGCTAGCCCAGGCTTTTTCAAAGTCATCAMATTCCAAACAAAACTCTCTTTTAACTGGGCAATTGTATTACACGGGTAAACCAACACTTTCAGATGTAGAAGCCAATGTTATATCTCAGTCAAACCCTTTGTTTCACCACCAAAATGAAGTAGATAAACTGACCGGTGATTTGCCACTTACTTTGAACGAAGCCGTGAATGCCCTTTCTGAAAAGCAAAGAGAGAAACTAGCATCTCAAAGGTCTTCTGCACTTTCAGCGTCAACATTTTTGAGCTTTCATGTTGAATTGAAAATGGTGAAAGGCGTTTATTACAGAGTTGACACGGGAAAAGTGTTGACCAGAGATGCTTTTATGGAGATGAAATATAGAACTAGTTTCTATCCAAAATGGAATTCCTCAATGGATGTGCCTTCTCCAATCACCATGTCAAAATTAATGCAAGTTTCACAGATCGTTAATGGTTACAGGTTTTATGCATTAAGCAATGCCACCATGCAAAATATCAATCAAGCCACCAGAAATCACAAGGGCGATAAGTTGAATGAGTACATGTTAGATGGCACTTTGGAAGAGGAGCTTGAAGAAACGTATGAAAAACTAGGCCAGTTCCCACTCACAGAGAGTTTTTTCAATACGTTGCCTTACTTTTTGATGGAATTTAGATGGGAAAATTTGTTGATTTCAAGAAAGTTTGATGTAGCAGAATCAAAAAGAACATGGCAAAGACGCAAAGCTCTTTTTGCCTTACTACATGCTTGGAGGGAAAAGACTATAGAAGAAAGAACTTTATATTTTGGCAAAGACAATAACACTTTTACTTTGTACCATTGTGTGAGAGAGTTGGAGGCATACAGGATCCTTTTGAATAAATCTGTTTCGTGGTTTTATAACCACATCACCATGTTGAGAATTATTTTATTCGAGTTGTTTTACCACCATGGCAACAATCTTCACAAAGAATTGCAAGAGAAAGACCTTCCAAAGTATAAAACTGGACCTGATGAATTCTGGAGAGAATGGATGTTTCCGAGACATGCAAATTTGCCATGATTGATCAAGCGCAAGGAACTCGAATACGCTATTTTGAAAACTTCTTTGTTAATTTTTTTTGTTTTCGTTTTTTTTTTTTTTTTTATATATGTTTTTTCCTGCAAAAACAAGCAGCCTAAAAAACGTTTAAATAAAATGTTTTCAAGCATTTATGATTATCTTTTTTTTGTATAGGTCAAAGAGATTTACTTTGAATTGTTCAAGAGTTTGAGGTAAAGCTTTCCTGAATTAAATCCAAAACGGTTATATATGTAGTCTTATTTGCTATCACGTGACTAATTAATTACGGAAAATATCAAACATTTCTTTTGAACCAAGAAAAGGTAAACTCCATGAGACAACAGCTGATGCTTTTGACTCATCGCTAATTAGTTTCTTTGCGTTGTATCATTATTTATTAAAATTTGTAACGTGTCCTTGTACTTTTCAAAGAGACAAAGATCTGTAAAACTAAACCAAGAAAGCAAAGCTCTGTTTTTTTTTTTTTTTTTTTCTTTTTTCTTTTTAAAAAACAACCATCAAAGAACCCACCATGCTTTGTGATTTGAATGTGCCCTTCCCTACCGAAATCTCATCATCTTCCATCAATCAGTTAGAAAGGGTGTTGATCACTTTAATTGAATTGAAGTACACACATGTTGCTATAAACAAACAGTTGACTCCCAACATGTACCAGAATCAATCAGCAGGTGGTCAGAAAAACAAAAATGGCAATACTAATCAGAGCAACAAGTCCGAGTATGATCTTAAAGATGATTTGAATAAATTTTTTGAGTGCTTCCACAAGCTAGTTCAGAAATTTGGTGCCAGTTTGAAGCTTTTTGCCAGATGCACAGTTGAGGTTAATGAGCCTTCAAAAATCGGAGGAGTTTTTATAGCAATGAATGGAGGCATTCAAAATGCCAATGGTGTAACAAACAAATTTGATTTGATTTCTGTACTTCCATTGAGCGAGAAAGGTTTGATCTATTTGACCAGCAACTCGAAAGGAGACGTTGATATTTTGACGTTTGATTACTCTAATTATTTCAACGGGTTTCACTTGAAACACAAAACGATGAATAGCTTGGCAAAAAAGGGGATCAAAATAGAGCTTGTGTACAGTCCGTTGTTTTGTAGCTCTCAACAAGCGATCAAGTTTATTGCAAACTCAAAACAAGTGATTAGAACTTGTAGAAACGGTACAAATTCTGTTTTGGTTAGCAGTGGAGCCACTTCAAATCTTCATGTTCGTAACAAATTGGGTGTGCATACTATGCTCAAATTCTTAGGACTGAAAAGCCACATATATAGCAGAATGATGAATGAGAATCCAGGACTTGCTCTTTTGAATGGGAGGTTGAGACTGAAAAGTTACCAACAAGTGGTGACATCAGGAAGTGACGTCGTGAATGGTGTATCTGGCATTGAAAACGAACGTGAAGTCAACGGGTTTGCGGTGAGATCATCAAACAAGAGAACTCGCGACGAATTGGAAACTGATAAGACTGCAGACGGAGAAGACATAAACCACAAAAAACTTAAATAAAGAATAAAAGAGATTTTTGCGCCATTGTGACGCCGGTCAAGGCGCCTTTTTTCGGGGGTTGTCCTCATTCCGCAATATATATAGCCTTGAATCATTATAGATCCGCTTAATGCAAAACAATKYTGCCCAATTAGCAGTTGTACTTTAGTCTAGCCGATATTTGATTGTTTGAAAGAAAAAAAAGAACAACTTTGTTTAAAGAAATGTAGCTCTTTGTGACGTTTATAACGACCGTGCTTGCTTGATGAGTTTAGACAAATCCTTGCTGTTTAAAAAGGAACTTTTTCAGTCAAAGAAACGAGAAAAACAAAAAAAAACATTCGTCCAAGATTGTATTAATTAAAGATATAATTAAGCAAAGTGCGTTTCCAAGAAAAAAAWTTTATTTAATATATCCATGTTATTCACAAGAACAATTACATCTCACAACTTACTTTGTCCTGTATCCTCAAAAAAACTGAGCTTTCAAACTTAGAAAAAAACACCAACGGCATTTCAACAAAAGCAAAAATTCCATAGTATTCAAACAAAAATGCACAACAACATAAACCACCGTGTAGATCTGATAGATCAGCTAAAGGATAAACCAAGTCTAAAAGTAAACGTTTTTGGAAACAAAAGCGGGACGAGTTTTCATATAAAATTCAGAAAGGCAAATAATTCTATCAAAAAACTATCACAAATGCTGATTTCACGAGTTTTTGCAAACAAATCAACACAAACTAATGATACGGCTTCAAACCTCAATTCACTCTGCAGTACGCTTGAAAAAGCCGTCCAAAGGGCAAACATCCACCCATTGAATGCAATCGATGAGCAAAAACACGAATTGCTGTTTGAGTGTAGAGTTTTGTCAAACGAGTTTGCATATGAAAATTTCGATTGGGAGAAAGAAGAAGACGACAAGATTCTGGATTCTCCTGCTGCTATTTTCGAAAGTAAATTTCCTGAGTTATACAGGGATTTTTGACTTAGAATTCATGGTTATTTTTAAATTTTAACTGATAATATGAATAGTGATTGTAAGATTGTTAAAGGTTGTTGTTCCAGGTAATTGCTAATGCATTTTTTTCTTTCCTTCTTTATCGTTGCTCATTGGAGAGTTTCTCTTTAATTTGTGCTTTGATGTGCTGAACTTTCATCATAATGTCCAAACTATCACGGAACTGAGTCTGAACCTCTTTCAGAGTATGAAGTTTGTTTCCGCTGCCGCTGCTCCCAAAGATGTCCCCCTGGTTGTAAACCATGACAGGGTCAAACTTTAGTTTAGACAGATACTGAGTTTTCTTCTTCAGAGCTGCTTTTTTCCCCTTTAAATTGCCTGATTGTTGCGATACGTTAGTTTTTGTATCTTTTTTCAATTTTTCAGTTTCATCGTCAACTTTTTGTTGCTTGAAAATATCTTCTTCTTTAGACAATTTGTCATTTTTCTTCTCATCTCTATTCTTAAATCTCTGTCTGAGAGTATTATCCTCAGAAAGTTTTTTTGCTTCTTCTTCATCCTTATCTTGAGCAACACCGTTTTCTTTCTCCTTAAGATCCTCCTCAAGCTGGAGGTCTTTAGTGCAAAGCTGCTTCCCATCCGCACTCACTTCAATCAACGGATAGAGTTCTAAGTCATTGTGGAACTTGTCCTCTACAGTGCTGTAACCTATGCTATTATATCCACTGGTACCCTTGGTTGCATAAAAAAACTTGGCTCTCGATACCTGGGTAAACCCAGCTTTCATCGAGTTTTGTAACTCATCAAGCAATTGGTCATACTGGTTCAATAGTTTCAGCAACTCAAGATCAAAAGTAACTTTTTTTGGTGTTGTCATGTTGTTTGCTTAGGTTCTTGGGTTTATCTCTTGACTTTTTTACTTTGTTCATCTCATGCAACATATCAGACTTGCTAAAAGTTCACGCGTTTTTGCATATTTTGAGCAGCGAGCGAAAAAAAAWATATATATCCAGTTGCAAATGTTATCCAATTGGCGAAAAGCAGACATTCCCTTGGAAACGTTTATCTGATTGTGTTTTTAAACACAAAACATTGTAATGCAAAGGATATTCTTCAAGCCTTACCAAGGAAAAGCTGAAGGAACATCAAGATCAAGACAAAGCTTTTTTCAAATGAACAGTGTACCTTCCCCTACCACACCAAAAAGTAAAGACAGATTGACCCAACTTCAAATATGTTTCGACCAAATGATGGAACAGTTTTGTGCAACTCTTAACTACGTTGACAAAAACCATATATTGAATGAGCAACCCCAGGACCCAGAACAACACTTGCAGCAGCAGCAGCAGCAGCAGCAGCAGCAGCAGCAGCAAAAATCACCTAGTGGTGATGCTGCTGCAGAAAAAACTGTGCAAGATGGTGCTGAAAATAGCACGAAATCCAGTACAGAAAATGAAAACTTCAATCATGAGGAATTTGAAGGCACAATACACGAACTAAGTAACGATTTGATTTTGAAAACAAGACAAATACTTAAGCTTATTGATTCACTTCCCGGCATCGACGCGTCCAGTGACGAGCAGATGATGAAAATCGACCGATTATCCAAGGAATTGATGGAAGTTGAACAGGAGAAATTGCAAGTGATCAAGGAAAAAGACAATATTTTGATGACTGTTACCGACCTGATTGATGATTTTACTTCCAACAAGAAAACCATCAATACTGCTGTACCAATCTCTAATGAACGGCAATGACTAAGCTAAAATTACGTACATTTTTTCTTTTCTTTATATAGTGGTTTTCTATAAACACAAAAAAAAAAAACATTTTGTTTATGCTAATCTATCTATCTTGACGAGCTAAACTTATTTTTAATGCAGTCTATCACATACTGTAAAACAATAACGTTTTGCAAAAGCTGGAACAAAAAGCTTGGCAAGTACTGCTGTGCAAACAAAATAGGGTGCTTTGAAAAGTTAAAAACATAGAAATGCAAAAACCACGCTCCAGAATACATGATAGTGCTTTCCAAGAAATTTTGAGTGTGAAGTGGCATGTTAGCGTTTTCAAAGCTTTCAAAAATTGGGTTCCAAGCCAGCATTTTGACCACTAGTACCATAGGAGAGACTCCCAAAAGCAACAACAAAGACGACAAAAGAGCAGTGGTCATATATGTYCCCTGTTCCGCGTTTGGTGTTAACCATTTAGTCAAGCTTGTCAACACTGTCCATGGCTTAATTTCGACTTCAATGCTTCTATTGTAGTAATCTTTTTGCCACGATCTGTGAATATACTCAAAAACCATTTTCCAAGCTGGCATTTTTGGAACAACTTTGGTGCCTAAGTTATGGTTCAAATTAGGTAATGATTTTTCTACGAAAAACTTGCCCCTGTGCTTATTGGCACTCGAAACACACCGAACTTCTTGCTGAAAGAACCCCCATCCCGGCAGTCTGTCGTCGTGAGCCAAAATATGGCATCCCCTGTTGTTCCCAGCACTCGTCAACTCAAACACCGAGTCCAAGGGCAGAAGAGCTAGCTGATACTCGAGACTATTATCTGTGTTTGGATCGCCCGTGTACGCGTTGCTTGGAAAATCCAACTTAAATTTGAACCCTTGCTTTAGTTCATCGTCCCAGTCTATACACGAGACCTCACTGGCGTTTTCTTTTTCGTTGACCGGGGGCTTTTCCGTTGGTGAAACGTATAGGAATTTTCCAGTAACTTTGTGTTGAAGCATTATGTGCTGCATTTTCTTCATAAGAAATTTGTCTGTTTGGTTGGTGTCGATTTTTGTTCTTGACTGTTCAGATGCAGGAAGAATAATCCATTCATTGTTCAAATCTGGATAGTCGAATAGCGTAACTTGTTGTTCTTGCGAACCTGTTTTGTATTTGGCATCGTGAGAGTGCAAGTAGCCACCAAGGGATCCTACATGTCTGATCAAAACTGTGTCGTTGGCGTTGATCAGTCTAGGCACTTCCACTTGGATGTTTTTCAAAACCGAACTTTTGAATRTTGGTGACATGGACGAGTAATCTAAGGATTGCACAGAGCCATCAAAATTTTGAACCAAATTGTAATACGGAATCACAAATATAGTTGACGGAATCAGCAATAGTGTTGCAATTTTCACAAAAAAATGGTACCCCCAAATTTTCTTGGTAGAAATGCCCAAATCACCATTGATTTGAACCAAAAATTCGTATAAATAGCACAATAGAACCCAGATCCAAGTCACAAACCCGATTTTTTTGATTGATATAGTGATTCCAAGAGAAAGACAAGTTAAACCCCATGTAAGAAATCCACCCATTTTTTTGTATGCCATGAAAGCCAAAGTAGTTAAAGTGATTGCATAAGCGACCAATATGTCCATGGAGATAGTTAGTGATTCTTGATCAAAAAAATCGCTTTTAGCTAAAATATATTGGATCAGGAAAGTGAGCAAAGAAGGCATTCTGTGAAGAACAGCTGTGATGACACCGACGTTGGCCAGAATACCACAAGAGATCAATAGATTGACTGTTCTTAAAAAGTTTGTATCCTTTGAGTTGAACATAGAGTACAGGTATAGAGGCAATGGTGTGTAGGATTCAGACAAAAAAAGTTTCCCAGTTTTCAAATTTTGCAAATTGTCCAGGAAAATCTGCTCGGTATCACTGTTAATTGGGTTTGAACCAACTTTTTGATACTGTTTGAAAAAAAACAGAATTGGTATCATGAACACTGTCAGTAAAATACGCGCTCTTTTCCTCTTGACAAAATCTGAAATTTCATGTTTCTGATAGCTCTTGAGCTTTAGTAAAGAAAAGTATTCCTTTTGTGAAGAGTCYTTACAATAAAATGCTTGGCAAGTGGTTGTACGTTTGAATGCACCACGGGCTCGCTTCAGCTCTTTTTCTTGGGTACTCTGAATAGCCATGTGTTGTGTTTGATTGCACTTGTCTTCCTACTCCACTAAAAATTTTTTTTTTTTTTTCCATTGCACAAGGAATAAAAGCTGCCCTTAGGCAATGAATGTCAATGGGTGATATGAAAGACACTTTAAACTCGAAACTTTTCCAAAAACAATGCAACAAAACTCAAAAACGACGCAAAACAAACTTCCAAATTCCATGGTAAAAAAAGCTTGTTTTTCAAATCATGTGACGTTGGTTTGAATTTGTTGTTGGAACCATCGCTTCATGTCAGAGTTTTCTGTTCCATCTGTAGTAKGACCGGTCAGAATCTTCCTGTACTGTCCTGGCCGGGGTTTATCGATAACTCTTTGTACACCAGATGTATTTTTATATAAAATCGATATAGCCGAATTACACTAATCAGAACACAACAAGACTCAACTTGATTTCTCTTTAATTGTGTATATGTACTTTTGTTTATTTTGTATAGCAATCTCCTCGTCTCATTTGTAATAATGCTTGTGAGAAGTGAAGCCATTACACAGGTGCGAGTAAACCCACTGGGACTCACCAAGGTGACACTGGTAATTGCCAGTCCCTAATTTCTTACTTTACCAACCTAGAGTGATAGTCATTTGATGAACACTCGTCCAATAGACAAGGATAACCCAATTGATTTGAACTCTCATTTAGTTCACTTGACGTAACGACATGTGTGAAAAAAAAAAAACACCACCCTTGACCACGTGAAAAATCAATCATCCACACATGAGTGCACTACTTCTGGCAGGTTACGCTGTGACAATGCTTAGTTGTAATTGAAAATCCACAGTRCRCTGCAYCTGMTTTCTYTATAATATTGCTTGTTATTGATCTAAATRATAAGCATAAAATCTTGAAACTAAGCGTTGAGTAATGAACAAGTCTTCAAAATCAGTACAAGGACAATTAAACTGAATTTGGCCTTTCAAGCCGGCTTTCTCATTGCTCTGGCAACATCAGCTTATTTTTTATCACGTGCAAAATGCAATCTGTACTTTTTGTGTGTCTTTCTTTTTTTTTTGTTTTTTTTTTGTTTTTTTTTTTCTCTTGGGCGGCTAAACGCAAATCTACCACTTCAATTCTTACTTGAATTCATCATGTTCCAGTTATGCATTAGCCAAGAGCACCGTCAACGTGTGGTTTGCAAAGGTTTACCAAAAAAATATTACGCAACCTCAAACACAACAACAATTCATGACAAGCACCCCAAGCAGTGACAAATTCATTGTTCTTGATAATTTGACAAATATGAACAAAGAAAACATTGGAAATTTGTTCAATAATTTTCAACTATACAACTCAGCAAACAAAGATACTCTGTCATTGRGTAAGAATTTYAAAAAAAGCTATAATGCTCTAGACAGCGTTTCTTCAAAAAGAAAGAGTAGTTATAAAGTGGGCAAACCTTGGAAAAAAGGGGCAATTTTGAATRATGACTTGYTTAGCGTGCAACAGTACAGTCCGTTMACTTTGTTTGAATCRGATAACTTTTTGTTCTCTCCCAAACTTTACTCATATTCCCAAGCRAATAATAAAAATGCAAGCTTTATGGGKTTTAGAGATCAAGAAAACTTAARAAAAAARACTTTTTCAATCTCTATTTKTTCGAAAATCCATCTCCACGAACACCTTAGCCAAACCAATTTGACAAAAGTTTTCCTCATCYTTTTGAYYATGAGTAAATTGGTATTTTATTTTTGTTTCCAGCTTTTGTCATTKGATGTCTTGCAAAAGATAGACCATTTAGTTTCCTTSTTGTGGCAACTCAATTTACTGTTTCAACTGTCTCAAAAAGTCACAAATATTGATTTCCAAATCACAAATATTGTTGAAAAACCTTTGACAAGTCCTGAATACATTTTATCTTTAATATATGTTTTGACTCCATTCCTATTGTACTTGGCRCTGTTAACGATACARTTTAGTTTTGCTGAGTATTTAATAATACGAAAAATACTTTTTTCMAACGTTACAATCTTATTGTTTACCATGGAGTACGCAGGCAGACACTATGCAAAAGTTTGGGAGTCCTACGTTGAATATGAAAAGAGCTTGGAAAACGTACGTTYARCCACCCCAATCAAACCCTCACCACCTTCACCTTCAATTGTGTGCAGACAAAAGTACACGAAAAACACTCAAAGTTCAAACAACAGTAGAAAACTTTCACCGCACTTTGCAAGCAGTAAAAATACATCAACTCTGTTGAAAGTAAAAAATCAGACTATCAAAGCTAAAAGCAAATCACAATGGAAGAGCATTCTGACTTGGCAATCGATCAAATCAGCCATGAACATTGGGTTGTTTTTTTACTACAGGGCATGCATCTTTATTCTCAAAGCTCCCTTTAAAATAAAAAAAAATTTACTAGAGCAATTATGGGATTTTAAAAGAAAAATGTGGGAAACTCGAAAAAGCAACCAGTGATYAAAAGGGGGTATCTCAATTTTGTTTGTATCTTTTGAGGTTTTTTCGAGTGGTCACCTTCAAGATGAGTTTAGGGCTTTGAAAAGAAATCATGTTGCCCTATTTACTCTCATGCACGTGATCGAGTAAGGATTAAGTGTTAAAACGAAAATAAGAAAAAAGAAATGGAAACTTGCGGGAGATCATTACCAAGAAAAAAACTTTGACCGCACATAATGATCAAAACGGGAACCTCCTATTTATCWATAGACCATCCAAGAGCTGCGACAAATATTTGACAGCACCCAAAGAAACAAGCACTTACATACTGCATTGATTTATCATTTCACAAAATAACGCACGTTTACACACCTCYCATTAAAGAGCAGTAGTGTCACATCACCTAACACCATTTTACACAGAAAAAACGTCTTACTCGCTGTAGTATGGCCAACAAACGGCGTCCTAAAAAGACAAAAGCTCCATACAGAAAGTATGTTGGTGGGGTGGGATTTGTTTCTCAAAACACTATAGTCAAAGAAGTCAATCTTGACAATAACTACTATACAGACCACTTTTCGGAAGATGAGCTTACGAGCGTGGTTGAGAAATCTGAAGGAGAAAGTACWAAACCTTCCACCAAACATGGAAAAACCGCCAACCAGGTGAAGCTGCGATCTTTTGARRRAACAGGTGTTTTTCCCAACGAAATATACCTACGCATTATAGACTATGTGATTCAAATGGATAATGGTTTATGCGAAGACGCAGATAACAAACTTATCAATACAGAAACCCTTGATTCAAAAGCCTTGTGGGTGGACCCTCGATACATGTACGTGTGTTGGAACTGGTACTACATGATGATATCCTTCATTTACAAAGCACCCAAATTGGTTTCAAAAAACTTTGGAAGTTTCATGGAAACACTGGATGCAGATAAAAAAAGAAAAAGGTTTAGTAAATCGGAACCAAAACTATGTGAACTAGTCAACGTTCTTGATTTGTCCATGATTATTCAAAGTGGGAAAAATTCATTCATTTCCAAGTTATTAAGAAGATGTAGTGTTAACCTTAAAGAATTTATAGCTCCGCAAACAAGTTTTGGATACGCACCACTGATATCGTTAAAAAGCTGTGAGCATTTACAAGTTTTGAATTTGGCATTAGTCTCAGAAACCGTTGAATTGGACCAGCTTTTTTTGGCTATACAGAATTTCAAAGAATTAACACACATCTCTTTTCCCAGATCATCTATAAATTGCGATGTGTTTTTGCAAGAATTAGAGCAAAAATCAGAACTTCAAAAATCGCACTTGAACCAAGAAGATCCAATATTGGTACAGCGCAAAAACTCAGAGTATGTTTGGCCTGAAAGTGTTCAGCATTTGAAATTAAGCGGTGGATTAACAAAGGCTTTTGCGAAAAAATGCCCGCTTCCCAAAAACTTGAAAACTTTGGAATTTGCACATTGTCCCTTGCTTGATGCCGAGTCCGTTTACCAGATTTTGGGAAACTGTTCAGCAAGCTTGGAAACGTTGGTTTTCCATTATCCCATGCCTGGTTTAAACGAACATTCCTTGGACAACCTTTTAAAGTACACGTCTGAAAACTTGCAAGTGTTGCAAATAGTTGCTGACTACTGCTCGAAATGGCTTTTTCAAGATGAATCAAATATGTCACTCAACTTGGAAGTGCTCTACCTCGACTGTTCCGGCTCTTTGGGYCAAATGTTCAAAATYCATCCAGACGATCTAACGGTGGCCATTATGGAAAACCGGTTGCCATCTTTGAAAAAAATCTAYGTTTCTTGCAAGATAGGCTGGGACATGAACAGTGATGATGTCGATGATTTAATCAACGTTTTAGAAGACCAAGGTGGGAAATTATATGTTACATATTAAACGCCAACATAACAGCYYTTGATTAGGGCATGCTATGGCTTTTCACTTTCTAGTTTTTGGGTTTTTTGTATGCCTCCTGTTTTGTTTTTTTTTTATTTTTTTATTTTTTTTGTTTTTTTTGTTTTTTTTGTTTTTTTCGTTCACTACTCCTTACAAAGGGTTTAGCGTGCTTTTTGTTTGTAGGTAAATGCGATTTTGATATAGGATTTTATTCGTATTATGATCTTAAAGTTTTGAGGAGAGGCCAATCATAAAACAAACATTACCGCAGAGCAAGCATTACGAAAAAATAATGACCGCCACTTCTCCAATTTATTTTAGCAAAGCCGTCGTTACTAATCAGGTTTTTTTCAARTCAAASTACAGCTATGCGTTTGTTAATTTAAAACCTTTAGTTCCAGGGCACGTTTTGATTTGCCCATTGAACAACACGCGTTTGAATTTGGCTGATTTAACACCAGAAGAAAACTCCGATTTTTTTAACACTCTTCAGATAATACACAGATTTATCAAAGAATACTACAAGGCAGATGCCTTGAACATCGCCATACAAGATGGAGTTGAAGCTGGACAATCCATGCCACACCTGCATACACACATCATTCCTCGGTACAGAACAAACAACATAGGTGACAAAATCTACACGCTTTTGGATGAATGGGATGCGAGAAGAAACGCGTATGGTGGAAGACAGTCAAGAAAGGACGTTGCAAAGCCAGACAATCAAAGATTTGCGAGAACTGAAAAGGAAATGGCTGAAGAAGCAGATGTGTTGCGCACAGAACTGAATAGCTTCTTAGCTAAACATCCTGAATTAAAAGTTTACTCCTCATAGGCAAGATCGACCAAACATTGGTCTTCTTTCAAAGGTAAAACAAAACAGTGTACCTTGTTTTTTTTTCAGAATTGTGCATTATTATTATTATATATATATATATATATATATATATATATATATATTTACATGACTAACTTTGGCAGATCTCAACAAACGCACTCTACAAAAAATCGAGACACCGCCATATCACTGGTTCCAATAACTACAAAAGACCATGAATCACAAAGTGGTTTGTTACTGTTTATGCTGCTTCATAAACTCTTCGTGCTCTTTGGCTCTTTCTTGAGCTCTCCATTTGGCAATGGTCTCTGGTCTTCTTCTTTCACCACCCCAAAAGGATTTTTTTCCCTTTTTCATTTCAGTAATTTTTAGACCTTGGTAATATCTCTCCACGTTGTGTAGGATGTATCTTCTTTGCTGAACAGAAACCCCCTTTTCTTTTAGTTCTGGTGTTTTCCATTTGAAAAGGTTTTCCCAATTATTTTCATACAATGGCGCAAATTCATCGCAACCTCTACCAATCTTGGTCAAAAATGAATTGACGTCTTGTATTTCTGCAGTTGGCATTGGAATGGGTCTGTTTATATTAGTGGACTTGATCAAGTTTAGAGCTGTGGAGCYGAAAAATCTTCTGCCAATCATTTCTATGGTTAACTAGATGCTTTTAGTGTATTTTGGGCAATTTCTGGTTGTTCTCGTAGCCYAAGTTTGCTCAAATAAAGAAAAGTTCTAAGATGTTGATGCTCTAACTAAGCACGACTCGAAAATATCAATGTTCGCTAAAAAATCAAAAAATTTTCAGGCTCAAAAAAATTACAGATACGACGTTTAAAGCGTCAAGAATATGAAAACAACACAAAAAAGTGTTTTTGAAGCAGTTAACAGTGGGCAAAACCTTTACCCAACTCCATTTAAAAGTAGCTAGTCATCAATACAACAGCAATCTTTGAAAGAAATCGCAAGCCCAAAACTCTAAAAAAAAAAGTAAAAAAAAAAACAAATATAGAAATATAGAAATATGAACACCCAACTTGATGAGTTACAGTGGAAATCTCCAGAGTGGATCCAAGCATTTGGTTTGAGAACGGACAACGTCTTGGACTATTTTGCTGAATCGCCATTTTTCGATAAAACATCAAACAATCAAGTCATCAGAATGCAACAACAATTTGATGTGCAGCAGCAGCAGCAGCAGCAACAGCAGCAACAGCAACAGCAACAGCAGCATCAAATGATGATGGCAAACGGACTGGCCAATGAAAGCAATGCGGTGCCTTTCAACGAATACCCTTCCAATAGACAATATATCTTGCAAAATTATCCGGTCCACTACAGTTTGGAAAAAGAATTGAGGAAATTGGCAAAAGGGATTGAGTATGTGCTTTGCTATGTGCGGGAGCCTGATTTGTGGATTATTCGGAAACAAGAAAAACTCGACACTGCACAATGGAAAACATTGAGTGATTACTACATTATAGGTGCAAACGTATACATGTCTCCTCAGCTGGGGAAAATTGTTGGTAGTAGAATGTTGAGCACAAACTATCATYTGTCCAAAGCACTATCRAAATTGGCGCAGCTTACCAATGGGTTTACTCCATCCCAAGGGTTCCGGTTTGTTGATGTGGCCGGTTCGCCATCCTCCGGGAATGCTCCTGCAGCCACCAGTACCACCACCACCGCTCTTAGTGGGTCCTCAGGAATACCGTCGTCTGCACCAGCAACCACGCATCTGGGTGCCATTGCAACCCCGGCTATAGGGAAAACTCCTTCCACYGCCAGTTTGAACACAGGAGGAGGTTTAAACACACTAGACACAGGAATCAATACGAATGTAGGCAGCACGCCGGCTCTAGGTAGCAAAGAGGTGTTGTCCGCAGAAGTTGCTGATAAACTTCTTCTTACGAGTATAAAAAGCGAACCCACTTATTTGTGATGAACGTTGTGCCAGCTTGTATAGAAATGTATAAACTGAAGTTCCTGTGGACACACTTGAGCACATGCTCAAACACATTAAGCGCTTTGCTAACCAGTCAGCTTTCTGGTTGTTGTTTTGTTTTGTTTTGTTTTGTTTTGTTTTGTTGTTTTTTTTTTGCGTACAGAAAAATAAAAAAGTTTGTTTTAGCCGCTCTGGATTTTGTTTGAAATAGAAAATTATTCATCAAAGCAAACTTTGAAGAAAAGAAGTACAAAAAAGCTGGTTTAGATTACAACTGATAGAAAAGATAAGCATATACAACAGAAATACTTCAAGAAAAGAAATGACAGTAAGTAGTAGGAACTTTGACAAGCAATCTGTATTAGTGCATCGTGATCTCAGACACAACGGTTGCACCTTGGTGGCTAGAGGCAATGATGAGTCAAAACTAGATGGTTTTAAAACGCGCTTGAGTGATACTTCCTTACCACCAGCTCAAAGTGTCGACCATAGGATTCCCAATTTTGGTTTTGAAGAGTCATCAACTGCTTTACACACGTCAAAAAGTGCAGTCATACGTCAAAAAGTGCAGTCATACGTCATTTTTGATAAAACTGGCACTCGAAATAAAGAGTCTTTTGAGGAAAGTATGTGGAACCTGGTTCAGTTCATTGAAGAAAAAGATTCAAGATATGTTTTCAGCCAGGACGCCTAGATCAATTTTTTTAAGACAGCTACATTCAACTAAGATCAGTAGCGAAACACAATGAATGCATCAGAGAGATTATGCACCTACCTCCACTAAAAGCTCATTTTTTATGARAACTTTGAGCACACGGGTAAAATAGGGGCTCATAAAGTGATTGATGATATGATATTTAAAGGCATGTGTTYYCGATACAACGTTTGGAGCTCTGGGAACGCTTCTCGGCAGCGAAAAATAGATAAATTTTTAAGCCTTTTTGTATTTGTTTATTACATAAAGAWGAAGACAATTCATGAGTGGACAATTCAGATCAAGATCGATCACTGCCGACACCGCTGCAAACAGTTGATGGTGCTCTCATAAGTTTGAGGAAATAATCTTATCTTAGCCTCCGTGTTACCCGACGGAAACGCAAAATTAGTGCAATGATTTTTTTCCAGGGGTCTTTTGTTTGTGTTAGGTCCAATCGATTGCAGGCCTCCACTGATAGGTTTCCTGATTTGCAATTTGTAGGTGAGCATTCAGATCACCAATGGAAATGTTTTTTTTTTTTTTAAATTGTTTTGAACTAGTCTGATTTTCAACTACTGCAGCGACTACCTTTTACTAGAGTAAGCACAAATCAAACAAACCATCACCTTTAATCATAAATACAATGTACAAGCAATTTTCTTTTGTTTTAGTTTTGTTTGCTGTTATTTACCAGGCTGCTTTTGCCAAAGCTGCCACCCCTGCAGAAGATCCGGAAATCACTCACAAAGTTTACTTTGACATGAAACACGGGGACAAAGATGTTGGGAGAATTGTCTTTGGTTTGTTTGGTACCGTTGCTCCAAAAACTGTTGAAAACTTTTACCAATTGTCCATTTCCGACGATCCAAAAATGGGCTACATCAACTCCACTTCCCACAGAATCATTAAAGATTTCATGATTCAAATGGGTGATTTCACCCATGGTTCCGGTGTTGGTGGTAAATCAATTTACGGTAACACTTTTGAAGACGAAAGCTTTGAATTGAAGCACAACAAAAAGGGGAGACTTTCCATGGCTAACAGAGGTCYAGGAACTAATGGCTCTCAATTTTTCATTACTGTCAATGATGACTTGCACTGGTTGAATGGTAAACACGTTGTGTTTGGTCAAGTTATTGAGGGTTACGATGATGTTGTTGATTACTTGCAAAATGTCGACACCACAAGAAACGACAAACCAAAGCTTCCTGTCGTCATTGTTGCTTGTGGAGACTACAAAGATGTGGAACCAGCCACTGCGGAAASTGCTGAAAAAGCTACCCCTGAAGCTGTTGCACAAGATGAAGATATCAAACATGACGAATTGTAAATACGATTTAAACGTGATTAGCTTTTTTTGTCTATCGCTTAAAAACATCTTTCATGTATAAAATAAAAAAAAAAGTTTATCTTTTCATACAAAAACCATTTAGTGGGTGTTRAAACTGTCAAAATATTCGTCACTTGCTCCCAAGTACTTGTCCCAAATAGAGTCTGTTCCCATATTGCAGATCATCTCATATATGCGCTGTTCATCCTTTGAAATCTTGTTTTGCGTATTCATGTTTTGTGTTAAAACTTGTTTTTGTAAAGAGCCGTTCGGGTCATTATGATGTTGAGAAGATTGAACATGAGAATGAGGAAATGCATTGTTGGYGTTGCTGGAAGGCATTGACTCAGGAAACGGGTAGGACTGGGTATGTCTTAACGGATGAGAGGATGCCTCGGTGAACACCATATTTTCTTGCTGACTTTGCTGCTGCTGTTGTTGTTGCTGCTGCTGCTGCTGCTGCTGCTGCTGTTGCTGCCATGATGCATAGTTGTGATTTATTGGTGCATATRATGTGCGATTGCTAAACCTTTCATCCATCATGGGTTGCTGGATTTTGTGCTGCATAAAGGACAACTGCTGAGGATACATTTGAAATGGTTGATTTTGCAAAGGAGCATGCTGAAAACTGGATGGTCGGAATGCAGAGTCATCATCCAAAGTTACGCCGCTTCTCGAACTCGTAGTTGGCGATCTGTCCGGTAAGCCCGCAGAATCTGCATTGGAGTATGGGGAAGCATTTTCAAGCTCTAGAAAAAACTTGCGCATTTCATCGTCTGTCGCAATACTATTGAATTCTTGATTGACGCTAGTAGTGATACTCTCAATACCAGCAGATCCCTCTGATCTATGGGCCGTTGCTGGAGGCTGAGCTGCTACAAAAGGATCCGGTCTTGCAAAGGCACCAGTATGCAGACCCGTCATGTTTCCGACGTTTGCAGTGCTTAATGGAACACTTTGATGTCTTATGAGCGGTGTTGCTTCTAAGTTTGATGCTTTTTTAGAAATTTCTTGAAGAATTAATTTTTTAACAGCTTTGGACAGTATTCTGAAGATTTTGAAACAGTTTGGAGCGGCTTCACAAGTGCCAAAAAGGGATTTCAAAACCGCAAGCATATGATCTTTAAACTCATCAAATTCGTCAAGATCTGTGTTTCTGTACTTTGTGTATAGAAAAGTCATACCACACATGAACAAATTATGAACAGCAACCCAAGTGTAATTAAAACCTTTGTTCAAAAATATTTTGTAGTATTGATCCATCATCCCCTTTGTTGTTTCGGTTAGAATCGAGCAAGCTTGGTCGTTTGGAATAGAAAATTTTGGAGAAATTCCATACAACATCGTTCTTGTATGAAACAAATTCAGTTTGAACAACTCTTTTTTGAAAGAGCAATTCATTTTTTTCGTTGTTTTGGGTACGGATTTGTTGTACCAGTTCAAMAGTTCTCTGTCAAAACCTTTTCTCCATATCTCTACATTGTCAAATGGCTTTGGAACGACTCCTCTAGGGGCATACAAAACTTGCAACAAAGTGCTTTGCATTCGTCTTATTTTGAAAAACGCAAGGGAAATAGATTTGTAAGAGCTTCCCGAGGTTTTCAGATGAGAGTAGTCCTCGATTCCATCATTGTTTGTTGTGATCAAAGCGTCATCTAGCTCACTAATCGAAGCAGTGGTGATGCTTTCTTCAGGTATACCAAAGGGTCTACCGAAATAAAGGCAAATCTGCCTATCAATAGAGTACGTGACCCAAAACAGCCGCCTTCTCATGTCCTTGATGAAAGGATCATAGTTCTTGTTCAGCTTTTCCGCATGCAAACCCAAATCAACACATAACCTCAAACTATTACCCATCACATACCAAACACCTGGAACGTTGGGCAGCATTAATGAATAAATAGATAAAAGCAAAAGCCCACTAAGCGCTTCTAGTCTGTTGCTGGATGCGTAGATCGAGTTCATATACCTAGTGGCTCTTTTCTTGAAAATAATGGATTTTACAGTCCCACTTATTAAAACACGAGATCCAGCTCCAATGGCCATCACCATGTTGATGAAAAACAGTGGAACCTGGTAAACCAGTGGAATCTCTTCATCTGCTGGAATCAAAGATATTATATCACACAATGGAATCACCGTTTTTTTCTCATTGTTAGGATCATGAGCACCATCGATGCTGAAAGAGCCCGTTGACGACAACTTGTTTATCAATTTCACGTATTGCTCGTCCTTCTCAAGGCTGTGTTCGGGAAGGAGCTTGAAGTTGTCATTCATGTTGGTAAAATCGTTAGCCAACGAATGCACAAAAGTTTTTCGTCCCGATTTTTCTCCTGTGCTGGAGTTGCTATGAGTGCTGGCAGTTTCATCTCTTGTTCCTTGACCTTTTTCGCTCAATCTTTCGTTAGGTTGAAACATGGACGGTGGAGATGCAGACTTTGCACTTGTGTTTGTGTTATTGATTGGCGTTGAAGCACCAGAGGTGTCGTTGACGTTTCTTGATTTTGATCCGCTGGCTGTATTATTCTGGTGTCTTTTTGGAAATTCACCATAAATTGGCTCAAAGTATTTTTTGATAAAAAAATCTCTATGCAAAACGGGGTACTGTGTATTTGAATCTACAAAATAGGTTTGRATCAAATTCAAGGCCTCCTTTTTAGTTGGTAARAATCTGTGATTGATGTTATCAGAAACMGAAGGAGGCTTAATGTCTGCATCTGAATAATCGCTCGTTTGGTTTTGCTCGCTTTCCTTTTCACTTTCATTGAGAGAGTTGTCGGARGAAGGCTCAAAATTAACTGCAGTGAACATCAACTTGGCAAATGGAATCCCTGAAGAGTCACCCAAATATGAGTTTGAAGGAGTTGATGCGTGGGACGCAGGGCGAGCTCCCAGCCGTGGTTTTTTGCTAAGCATTTTTGATTCCCTTTGRAGTTTTAGCAAATTTGACTGAGACGCGGCAGAGGAAGATGCAAGGCAGCCATGCYGAGTAGTTGTAGGAGACGYTTGTTCTTGTAAAGTGRAGTTGGTCTGYGGAATATCTGCGCTAGAAGAGTGATGTGGATCAAGKCCAGAGGAACTCAATGGAGTAGTGTCATTTTGTTGCARCAGAGGTGTGTTCAAAACTTTCGTGTGCTCTTTTTCAACAGATAGGGCATCATCTGCTTCTTTCAAAGGTTGTGAATCTTGCATTTTCATACTATAAACTTTTTCCGAAGTCATGCTACTCTCAGATAGCTCATTGAGGACCAAGCTAGACGGAACCCCCTTTTGCATAGAGGTTCCCTTATTTATGACATATCCCGCCATAACGTTTTCTGGAGGAAGAGTATGCTGGTCTCTAAATCTTTCTTGATAAAGATCAATATTACATGGTGGGTCMTGTGAGGTACACGGGATGTTTGTTTTCAAGTCTGCTTCCGAAAGATCGACGCCAAGTTCCTTAAGCTTTAGCATGCAGGCGTACAGTTTGTCTTCCAAATAGATGACRTAAGATCTTGGAATCTCGCGACCCGTGGCCGGATCTATAGAAACACAGGACAGATTCATTTTTGCACACCTTGTGCAACTTGGAAACTGATTGTCACACCGGACTTTTTTCAATCTGCATCTTTGACACGACGCAATGACTCTCGAAATCCCAATAACAGAGGATGAGGGCCTGTTATGATTTTGTCCTTTGGAAGCTAGATTATGATCAGGCTTGTTCTCTTCTTCCTTYTTTATAGGTTGTGGTTTCTCTGATTTTTTACTGCCATGGGCATTCTTTTTCAAGACTTTCTTCGAAGTAGCTTTTTCCCTGTGTGTTTCATTGKCTACGCTGCTACCTTCTTCAGTCGAGCGGTTTGTAGAGCTTTCAAGATCGGTTGCGTTGTTTCTATTTTTTGTGGGAGAATCTAGATTGTCTTGGTCCATTGTGTGTTTTTGTTTTTTTTTCTTCAACTTTTCCTGTTGCTAGATCTGAAAGAAATATGTATTTCCAGTAAAGTTTGCTCGTATTATATTGAAACAGAGCAGCTTTTTTTTTTTTCAAAAGTTCAGATAGCAATTCRAACAAGCTTTTTTTCCAATTATGATATAACACGGTTGCTTTATTTGGAAGAAATATTCTAAACAGTTCAATTCACAATGAGCAAGTTCCCGATTTGTTCTTGTAGCTTAGTTGYGATAAGTACTGATGCGTGTTTTTTGTTTCGCCTTGACAGCTGAGTGAGTGTTTAGTACAACCTCCACAGTAACTTTCTTCTGGGTTTGATCTCTAAACTTGGCRCCATCTATCCAGTAGGAAAAAGRTTACTTGATCCCAACTTGGCCTATTAGATTTGAATAGTTAGCAGAACTCCAGAAGATCCAATGCGATAAAAAAAAAACCAACCTCGGCGATCTCCGACTACTGAAGTTGTAAAAATGGTAAGCGCGCACAAAAAGATACACAAGCCSCTTTGTTACCCGACAGACGTTTTAAATTTTGAAGTGACTGACGCATGAACGTCAATCAGCTTGACAGACTGCAGATGTTGATGATGACAAGGATCACCGTAACGATTACGATGATATTAGCAAAACATCATTGTTTAGTAACTGAAGCTAGGGAAGGAAAGAAAAAACACCCCTCCCTTGCACGAGCACTCTACTACTACAAGTTGTTTATTGTACTAGATATCAACTTTGCGCGGTTGAATTTTCAAGTTTTGGCTGAGTAATTAAGAATATACATCCAATGAGTTTKTTCGTTCCAATTGCGTACGACCCCCATACCGATTTTGTGTATGACAATCAGCAACCTAAAGTAGTCAAGCCTGTTTTACCACCTATAGTAGACACAGARRTAACACTGGAAAAAAAAAAAAAAAGAAGCAATGTGCTYGAAAGTAATGAGCATGATGCGATAAAACAGGACATTGCTAAAAAAGCATGTTTTAACGAAGAGCAAAAGACCAAATATAGAGCTTGGAAACCTGATGAGGTGCCCATCAACAGAAGAAATTTCAAGTATGAACCATGTCAACCGAATCTGTATTTGCAATGCCTAAAATACTCCACTACTGAGTATCCTAATCTATCTAGCAAAAGCGGGTTCAGTTTAAGCGATAAAAGCGATGCAATCTATTTTCTAGACGGCGATCAGCAGAGTAAAGGGGACCACGCTTCAAATGCAGGTATCGCAGGCTCAAAGCAAAAGATCAGGCATAATGATGTATGTATCGCCTTGAAAGAAGAAGGTTGGAGAACCGCAAGATCGACGACATGTATCAAAGAAGGGACCGTATATTGGGAGATAGATGTTGTGAACGGAAATGCAAACAATGGAACCAACATAAGGTTTGGAATCTCTAGATGTGAAGCGTCACTGGAAGCCCCGGTTGGGTATGACCACTACGGTTATGGCCTTAGAGACAAAACAATGCAATCTGTGTTTGGAGGAAAGGTCCAGAGTGTATTGCCTGCGCGTTGTCTGCACACTGGAGACACTGTGGGGATTTTACTCAAATTACCCAGTTATGAAGAGCAAGTTGAGCAGGCAAACGAATTCAAAGAGCATAGTGTTGCACAAATTGAGCAAAGTATAAATGAAAAGCTTACTGACTCAAAATTGAACAAGACAAGGAAAAACTGGAAAAACAACAGCACAAAGCAATTGCCCGAGGAGTTTGAGAAAAGTTTGTTGCAAGAATGTGATCCTGAAAATGTAACGCGAGATCAGATTGCAATCAGGTATAAGTCTATGTTACTGTTTGAAAGCACGGATTACGCCAAAGAAGATATAAGTTTAAAAGAACACCAAGAGAAAAAACACAAAAGGGCAAGATCCAAAAGATCTCTCGATGATGTGGAATCTGCCCCCGGACAGGATCCACATACAACTGATGTCACAAAAGCTAGTCAGAYTACAAAGTTCACTCAGTTAAAAAACTCATGTATGGAAGTTTATTTGAACGGAGAGTACCTTGGAAAGTCTTTTAATGGATTTCACCCAGTGCTTCCGCCATTCAGTCAGCTTAAATATAATGACAAGTTTTATTACAATTATTGGAAGACTGGACAAGTACTACAAGAAGAAGGCGACGAGAACGAGGAAGGCGAAGGACTGATGAACCAGCATGGGATTTCTTATGGTACACACGGTGAAGTACATCAGCTTGAAGGCCGCGAACCCGACTCTCTTTTCTCTGAAGTTTCTCATGAATTGAAGCAAGAAGCGGTTGAAAGGAATGAACCGCACGCAGGTATAAACTCAAAGCCCAGAAAGGCAGGGTCTATATTGAAAAACAAGTATTGCAATAACAATAGGTTGGGATATTACCCTACCGTAAGCTGTTTTAACGAAGGGGCTGCCAGGATTGTCACGTCAAGAGAAAACTTGAAGTATTATGACCAGGTTGTTTCTGAAACAGACAGACTTGAAACCTTGGATGATGTTTTCGCAAAACAAGTTGCAGATGATGTGGTTTGGGATATCATTGACGAAGTAGAAGCGGAAATGTTGAGTAGTATTTAAACTCAATTATGTTGAAGAATCTAAAGTGTGTAAAGAATGACTTTTTCCGAGAGAACAAGATGCCTTGTCTGGTTGTGCGAAAATATCATTTTYTTTCAGTCAATCTAGGTTTTWAAGTGACATTGCCCATCTTCATGCACGTGACTTTGAATGTAAATTTTGTAAGGATCTGAAAATAGTTTGTTTGAAAAATTAGTCTTGTATATTTTTGAGTCTGCACACACAGCTTGAACAAATATTSATGTAGGATTAAATACTTGGGTGTTGTAGGATCAAAAACAGTACAAATAACAACCGAGCTCAACTTAACAACCTCGGTGCGGAAATACAATGTCAACCAAACAGGATTTACTAAACATGTTCAGTGACGAAGAGGGCGACAGGGACGAAAGCATTGTTGTTAACCGTCGCAAAAGACCGGGTCTTGGAACGGAAGAAGACGAACGGTCAGCAACACCAGAAGGTGTTGCAAACAACAACTTGCAGCTCAAGAAGCGGAAAACAGTTGCCTTTTCGAATGAAGAGGGTGGTTACGAAGACGATGACTTGAGTGGGAATTTTCCTGCTGCAAAACAAAACAAAGACAGATTGAAAAATTTTAGAGATCAGATTTCCAGCAATAAGAGGAGACTAAAGAAAAGAGTCGAAGAGAGTGAAAGTGATGCCGACGAAGAAGTGCCGGGAAAACCCACTTCTAAGCAAAAAGCACGTCATAAAAGCAGTGATCGTGAAAGAAGAAGAGAGAAAGGTAAAAACAAAAAAGGTTCATCTTCCTCTGGCTCTAGCAACAAAAAGGAAAGCAAAGAGTCGGAAAACAATGGGTATGCTTGGGAGGACAAGATTCAAAGGCCATGGGATATAGTCGATGCGGCAGTGGGTGACGATGATGAAACAATCATTGCGGCCAAAATTATGGAATTGAGAAGAAAAAGGGCCAGTATTGACATCAAACCGTTTCAGAGAGGTATCATCAGGTCTCTGATCATTGCGATTGACTTTAGTGAGGTCATGGGTGAAAAAGATTTGCGTCCTAGCAGGCTGCACATGTCTGTTCAGTACTGCATTGAATTTGTCTATGATTTTTTCGATCAAAACCCAATATCTCAGTTAGGTGTAATTTCCATGAAAAATGGTGTGGCTCAAGTTGTTAGTCCGATGAGTGGGAACCCGCAAGACCACATTGAGATTTTGCAGAATTTGAAGAGAAAGTTAGAGCCTAAGGGATTTCCATCTTTGCAAAATGGACTGGAGTTGTCGAGAGGTTTATTGATGAATGCGCCAGCTCACAGTACCAGAGAAATTTTGATTATTTATGGATCCCTAAGCTCTACCGATCCTGGAGACATCCATCAAACTATACAATCACTTGTTGAAGAGAAAATTAGAGTAAACATCATTGGGCTAACAGCACAAGTTTCCATTTGCAAAGAACTATGCAAACAAACAAATTACGGTGACGAGAGCTTCTACAATGTGATATTGAATGAGCAGCATTTCAAAGATTTGGTGATGGAAGCTGTGACACCATTGCCTATGAACAAGTTAAACAAGTCCTTTACGTTGGTTAAAATGGGGTTCCCAACCAGGGCAGTGGAAGACACGCCAAGCTTCTGTGCATGCCATTCTAAGCTAGTGCATGGTGGTTATTACTGTCCAAACTGCAACAACAAGGTTTGTTCTTTGCCGATTGTTTGTCCATGTTGTCAGCTAATGCTAATTTTGTCTACACATATTGCAAGATCGTACCATCATTTGATTCCGTTGAAAACTTTCAAAGAAGTCCCGATCCAAAACGACTTTCCAACAAACCATTGTTTTGGTTGCCAAAGAAGATTTCCAAAGTTGGAGAATAAGAAAACAGGTGAACTGTTGACCAGCATGCGGTATAGATGCGACGATTGCAAGCACGATTTTTGCATTGAATGCGACGCTTTTGTTCACGAGATGTTACACAATTGCCCCGGCTGCGAATCAAAAACTAATATATAGACTGTAAGTTTGCTTGTTYTTTTCATTAAAAGATTTATRATTGAGAGTCAATTTCTTATTCGATTGCGAGTCTTCCAAATTGACAATGGCTTTTTTGAGGGGCCCCAACTTTCCAACTACCAAAAATAGGTTACCCGAATATAGGCCGACATAAGATAAGATTTCTTTGGTACCTTTTAACAGCACATCATCTGGTCTTACATGTTGACGATAAAAACCGCCCACATCAAATCAAGCTCTTAAAAAAAAAAAAACCGATTCAACAGGACAACAGAGCAAGCTAACAAGTCTGAAATTTGAAGAGTACCGGGAAAAGCTGCACCAAGTTATAAACATTGACAATGACGTCTGAGAAAAGACCTTTAGCCAAAAAAAAGAAATCTGTAACCTTTTCAGATTAYGACACTGTTATCACGCCTTCCATATCAAACAACCATGCCCATAAGAAACGATTTTTGTTCAGTGGGTTTAGAAGGTCTGCAAGAAAAGATCACGATGGGTCGCACCAACCCGTTTCTATGCGGAAATCACTAACCACTGTTCCCGTGCATCTTTTATTTTTACTTTAYTACTATATGAAAACTTTTGACATAATCAAGCTKTATTACATGGCCATTCCCTCTCAGATTTTTTACTTGATGTTTCAGTTTCGGAAGAACACCGTTTATGGAGGCAAGAAGCTTATGAAAACCAATTACTCTTTACTTTTATCATCTTTCGTACTAGCATTGCCTGTGCTGAGTTTGGCAACAACCATTATTTTTGTGCTATGCGGGGCACCTTTGCTATCCATGGATTACTTGGTGAAAACTATTCAGCTAAGTTTCCATTGTTGCATTTTGGCATTTCCTGCAATTTACACTATTTTTAACTGCAACTTCAAAGTTGCTATATTCAAGAAATACTTTATTGCCATAATGTTTGGTTGCTGGCTGAGTTGTATAGTGATTCCACTAGACTGGGACAGGGACTGGCAGGAGTGGCCAATTCCTCTGGTTATCGGGGCCTATTCTGGAGCTTTTGTTGGRTACACCATCGGTGCTTATATATAGAATGTATAATTTATGTTGTTGCGCGGCGGCAGAAGCAAAAATAAAAGACGAGATCATACCTTTTTTTGCTATTTTTTCAGGCCTTGATRATTATCTTTCCAGGACCTTTTACTTGGTAAAACTGTTGTGAAGTTCTTAGTTTTGCAGATATTCCGTTATATGAGCCAAATATTTTGCTCAATAGGGTTGGGGGTGAGGATATGCTTTCTGTGGAGAAGCTCAAACCAGTACCATTCTCGAACGCTATTAAATCTGATGGAGGTACTACAAARTGCTGCTCAGGGCGAAGTTCRATAATTTTCAAGTTTTTGCCCATCAACAAAAACACACCCCAGCCACAAACACTGCTTATTCTAGAGTCTTGTGTTCCTGTTTCAGTGATTTTGAGATGTTCTGAAAATCCAGCAACATTTGTCTTGGCGTCAATCACCGACCATCCAGGATATTTTTCGTTTGTTATTGTAATCGCTTCCAACGTTGAATTTGGAGGAGTGCTCAAGATAACATTCCCACTATGCAGCTCTGTCTTCAATTGAAAAAACTGCTCGTTGTATTTGGATACATTGATGGTGTTCATGCCGGCACTGTTTTGTCCGCTTAGCACAGTAACGTTTGCAAGTTTGCTGTAAAAYTTGGAGGAGCTTGGYAKCTTTAGCAATACAGACGAGCATTTCGCTAACGGTTCRATAGCTGGAATTTCAATAAAAGGGCCTTTGCCAGAAGCCGTACTAGTTGCAACTATTTGGTCGGTTGGAATGAATTGTTGGTGCTCGGCAACAGTTTTTGTGGAGTGCAATCTTTTGGCAAGATGTCTWGAATAACTGCATAGACGTAACTTCAGCATTTTTACAACTRGTGATGAAATATGTTGTTTTTTTTTGGATACAATGCAATGCAAAAAGCTGCTYGAGAGTAAGCTGCTTTTTTTTTTTTTTGGTCCAATCATAATCTGCTTTCAATGTGCGAACCGGAAGGTTCATTAGTTCAAGCAAACAAATGAAGTTTCATTAGCACTGGGCCGCAGGGAARTGGACAAATTGTACCAAGCAGAGACTTTTTGATAACCCTCATTTAAGTCACGTGAAACAAATAGTGAATGCCAAGCTTATGGGCTTCTGACAGAGCCTTTAACCAAATGTCTTGTTATCTCCAGGCCTGAACAATTTTCAAAAAGAAGAATACACTCTTTAAACATTTATGTATCGTTACAAAATAATCCGGCTAACCACTGACAATAGTTCAKTTATGCCGAATAAATATAGGCAAACATCAGACTCAAATGCTCAAAAACCTGTAAATCTCGCTTACGGTCTCGTCCTGAACACCATAAGTCTCGGGCATGTCCTTTTTCACAAAAGAGTTTTTGTCCATCAAATAAAAACTTATCCTTTTCAGTAGGTTCTCATTAGAGCTTTTTTCYTCAGAATTACCAGTTTCTGTTTCGTCGTCTTCTGTATCGTCTTCTTCTTCTTCTTCTTCATCGCCTGCTCTTTCTTTATMTGCACTTGTGTTTTCCGCAGGTGACTCAACCGGTATGGTAACTTCAGAAGGTTGTTGTTCTGTTTTATTGTCTTCCACAGCGCTTTTCTTTTCGGCGTTTTCTGACTGCTCCGTGCTATGAACCATGAGAGCATCCACGGTATCTTCGAACCCAAAGTGATGAAGATACAAATCTAAGGCGATGTTGATTTCGGTGTTGTATGTATACTTATTCAAAAGTCCCGAAGTTTGTTCTATCATCAAAAGTCTAAACTTGATCAAGATAATTTTTATTAGCTTTGGGTTTTTGTACCTGATAGAAAAAAGCATTGTTGTCAGGGCTAACAAGGCCTTATAGGCAAAGTTGGAAACCAAAACTTGGTGTTGTCCCAACCTGGTGCTGGATAAGATGTCGAAAGAGGTCCCGATTGTTGACAAGCAGCTCAACAAAAATTTGTCAAACAAAATTGTTTCATTCTCCAATTTTGTTAGGTCCCCATAATAATGTTTTTGGTAATCCAACAACTTGTAGTAGTTAATGAAAAGTGAAGCATGTGCAAAAGTTAGTCTCTCCTTGTAACTTTGAAGAAGTTGTTCAACGGTGTATGAATCATCAGCATGTTTGTCTAAACGATTCATCATCGAAGTATTTTCAAAACCGCTACCTAAAAGGTCGTCCCCTATGTTGTCAAACTCAACCTTGTCATTTTTCTGCAAAGAAACTTTCCATTCCTCCAACATCCCATCTAATTGCTGGTATGAGTAGTTGTAGTTGTTTTTTTTCACAGAAGTRATAAACTTTTGTTGAACTGATTGAAACTCTCCCAGGTGGTTCAGTTCTAGTGAGCAATCACCTTGGAAAAAACTCAATTGGAGGAAATGGTCTAATTGTAGGTGCGCTGCCTTGCTCTCATAGGACGCAAAAGCACCGATCAAAACGGGCAATTGATGAGAAAAGTTTCCTTTCAAATAAGTGTAGTATATTTGAAACAATAAGGAGACCTTAAACTTATGTTCAAAACTCAAAAATTTGTTAGACTGATTCAATACCAGGTACTGTTCCGCATACTTTATATTGTTTTCCAAAACAGGGACATATAAGGTGAGATTTTGAAAGTAGGGATAAAACACTGATGACGGTTCGTATTGTGGRAAAACTGAGGAGTAGGCGTTAGAGTAGTAAGACCACAACAAAATGAACGTATATTCTATTAATTGAACCATAAAATCGGGTGTGAGTTGGTCCTTTGATTGGAAATCAAAATCTTGTAGTTTTTTGAAGAATTTTCTTAAATTTCCAAATATCGAAAACATATCCTGCGGGAAAACATGACTCGAAAAAACAAAAGTATCTTGAAAGATTTCACACCAAAAAATACCACACTCTGATGAATTTTCAGGGAAGCTGATTTCCATGGCCGGTTCAAAAACAATCTCTGAGGCTGAAGCAGCAGCAGCAGAAGTATTTAAGAAGCTCTTCATCTTGGAAGTTTTGAAAACAGTTTTGCGAAATTTCTGGAGTTCGCTTGAACACTCAAACATCTTGCTCAAGGTAAAGATAGGAGAGGTTGAGTTTTGAAACAATTTGAAGCCAAAAGACTCGCTAAAAAACTCCGTATCTATGTCTACCACTGAMGTGGAAAATTTGTTGTTGATGAARCTTGCTAGTTTTTCGTTTGTTAAAGCTGACTCTTTTTTGTTTATGCAAGCATCTGAGTTTCTAGGTAAACCTGCGTCTTCCAATTTATAGTCGTTTTTGTCATGAAAGTTATTACTCAGAGTTTTGCTTGAAAAGCCTGAGTCGTTTATGTGGTTTTTCTTTTTCCAATTAGTCAATTGCTCAAGTTTTGCTTTCAAAAGCATTATTTGTTTGTCCAAAAGCTCCTCTTTGGAATAACTCGCAACTGCATCATACTTGGAAGACGACATTATTCGAGAAAGGTCATCAAAAATTTCAACCTGTTCTGGCTCTAAGGAAGTGGGTCTTTTGTAGCTAGCGTTTCCATCCAAATTTTCCGTGTAACCATTGTATCCATTGCTAAAAGAAAAATCTTCATTTTTGTGCAAAGCATTTAYGYTATTGAGAGAGTTTTCAGGGTACTGAACGCTGGAGAACCGAGGGAGCGGTGTGTTCATTCTGGAGCTAGACTCTAAGGAATCAAAAGTATTGGGAACCGTATTGKCCAGTGTGTTTGTAATGATATTTGTGCCGGAAAMCACTTGTCCATGTCCCATAAATCCGTACTCATCTGCAGAAGGAGAACCAAACTTTCCAAATCGTGGTATCTCCATTGGGCTTTCATGGTTGCCTCTTTTGTTTTTTCGAGCTGCTCTGTCTTTTTGCAAGTAGTCCATGGTGGGCAAAAGACCTGCTGTGGCTGCCTTGTGTACTCTGTTTGTACGCCCGGATTCCCCCAAGATCTCTGTGAATCTCCCATCAAGCGATTCTGGATAGCAGCATCTATCTCCTCTCTTGAGACAGTTTGAACATTCTGGTCTTTCTCTTGTGCAACCCACTTTTCTTTTACGGCACTGGGCGCAAGCAGGTAATTTTTTGATTGGCGGCATAACGAGCTTATTTCACGGGCGAGAAAAAAAATAATATTTGTGTACTGCAAACACGCTTTACTTTTCCAACTAATAACTAAAAGCTTCGGTCGCTTTGCGCGTAGTCTTTRRTGATGTGGGGGCGTGTCTTGCTTTGCATTCTTTGATGAATTAAAAAAATTATTGTCCATGTGTATTTCCTCATTCACCAATAAACAATATCAAACTTTTGGAAAACAAAACTAACATTGAATGAGGAAAAACAACTCACACTAAATTTTCACGAAACAAAACGTGAATCACAGCAMATGCGACGGCAAATGCGACGGCAAATGCGACGGCAAATGCGACGCGACGGCGTCGGCGATRCCTAATTGCTTTGAAAAAAAAAAAAATTTGAACGTCAGGAACGACGATTGCGTCKCAGGCGTCAGAAGACAGATGGTTTTATATTATGCCCGAGCGATTAAGGCGATGAGATTTCARCAAAGCTTGGACTGCTASTYAAAGAAAATGGTTTYCGTATAGGCAGTGTCACAAGGAGGAAAAAGTACAACAAGACAGAGAACATGCAGGGCCTTTTGGTTGATAAAAAAAACACTGCTACTGAGCAGGCAAAACGYCCTAAGAAAAAAGCTAARAAGCAAGTTGAGATTGATGAAAMTGGGATGATTATGGTGCCACCMCCAAGGACAATCGATACAAACAAAGACCATTATCAGAGGATAAACTATTTGAACCAGCTGAGTTATGTGGTTGGAAATGAAGCYTTGGAGCGACTATACAATAAAAAYATAAACAAGATCAGTCAAAAAACCAGATGTTTTCTTTCCCCAGATTTAAAATTATACAAATGCAAAAAATGYTTGAGCAATTTGAAGCTAGGTGACGGAAGTTTGGGTGTGATGATGAGTGATACTCTGTCTGCCAATAATAATAATAAAAGTGGGGCTGTTAAAACAGGCCGGCTACATAAAAACGTTAAAAGTCATGTTTTGAAATACAGATGTCTCAAATGTGGGAACAAAGTGAAAAACTTTTATATTGGGAAAAACATACATCACGTTAGCTTTCAAGAAAGACAGCTTTTACGTTCTACTGAATGCGCTTCTCAACATCAAGCAATGGAAAGTAACAAGAAATAAGAAAAAACAAACATGCCAAAAAAAAAACAATCTTTGACAAAAATGTCAGTGATTCAGAACTTTGATTTGTAGCAGCAGAGCAGCATGRAAACTACACACCAATCYCTTTTTTCTGGGARATGGAAATTTCAACAGATCAAATTTTGAATGCCTAAGCCGATAGAATTAGTGCTGATATTGAAAATGCGAGTTGRTGGATGGCACGACTAATACTTTGAGTGTCGATTTATATTTGATGTTTTGTGTTAGCTTGTAGTGACAAAATCATTATTTGGCATCCTAACTGCAACAAAATCTATAAAAATTAAGCTGGGCTTGAGCATTTGCTATAGACGATAACCAATATGCCATATTTGCTGAAAAAAAAAAAAAAAAAAACAAGCGTGTAACAAATCCTTAAAGTTTTATTTACTTTGATATCCGTTYATTGTACTATTTACAAAGTTCYTAAAAAACCCAAGTATGTATGCTGCTACCACTGTATAAATTTATAAAGCATYTACTTTATTTTTTGTTTRATTTTTTGTTTGTTTGTATTTGTAGCTTRGAATTATTAGGTTTGATCAACCGGTTCAGTGCAGCATAATTTGTAATACTCTACCAGAAAAGTAAACAATATGCAAAATGACGACGCAAAACGACGCAGACTGTTTTGTAAATTGATGCTACATATTGAAATCAATTTCATTGAGTTTCCAAGATTTARAGATGCGTGAAAACAACCATAGAAGCCCTGYTYCACGAAATAAGCATAATTACACTTTGGTCTTGTTTTTTWTTGTTTTGTTTTTGAATTAATATACAAACTTGATTGTGATTAAACCGGGAGTTGTAAGCGCAGCTATCGGTTTTGAGCTTTTGACTACTCTATATATATACCTAACGACTTCATTGTCTATGCAATAGCATGAATGTTTTGACAAAGGAGARAAAAAATAAGTGAACTTGGCAAGATAAATCTGCATGATAGAAAACACACCGATTCGTATTGATATCACTAGTGGCCTATCTTTTGTTTTTGTTTTTTTTTTCTTTATTCAAAAAGCAATTTTCTTGGTTCTTTTCTTGTTTTTCAAAGCAATCTTGACAGGTTCTTCCACTTGTTCTTCTTCTTCGCTTTCGACCTCCATATCTTCAGTTTCAGATTCCATATCAATTTCGTTTTCCATTTCAAGCTTTCTGGCTTCTTTTTCAGCTTGTTTTCTCAATTCAACTTCTCTCATTTTTAGTAGTTCTGGGTTATTGTTCACCAGTTCCAAATCTCTCAAGAAATCAGTCTCTTTGTTACCCTTCATTCTGTTCTTGTAGAAGGCTCTTTCTCTTTTTTGTCTAATCTCTTCGATTCTGCTCATGGCTTTCAAAGTGGTGGCAACCAATTCTCTGTTATATCTGACTGGAATGTTTCTTCTTTGAGCAAAGGTCAAAGTGGAGTCAACAGCCAACTCTTTACCAGCAGCTTTTCTGAAAGCTTTGGTCCATTTCAATTTTCTTGGATTTCTTCTCATTTTGAAATTTTTGTGACATTTAGATCTACAAAATCTAAATTCTTTGGCATCGTTTCTCACAAACATGACCCCATGACTCGGGTATACTGGAGACGAGCAAAAATGGCAGGAATAAATTCTCATATTGAAGTTGTATTATTATAAGCTGATTGGTGTGTTGTATTCTACCTTTTTCTTGGAGCTGTTAYTTTCMCTAGCTTTTTTACTGGTATAATCGATGAATATCCAAACTTTCAACACTCTACTAGACTAAAGACTATTCCAAGTTGTGTKTAAGGTTAGAAACAAATTGTGTTTTCTTTGTAATGCACTATAAAGAGTCCATATGATAAGAGCCCTTCCATTACAAGGTCATCTTTAAGCTTAGCACAGAGATCAATGAGAWATGACCTTTCTCCAAAAGAAACTGGGAAAAGTAATGAAATCCAATCGAGTTTAACTCTCATGAAAAATTATGTTAAAGAAAAAAAA
>LPNM01000011.1:332587-347554 GCA_001747045.1 Hanseniaspora osmophila | reverse complement strand
CTTGCTTTTTGTGGGAGTTTCTAGTCGCTTTTCAACTAAATGGGATTGACATTAAAATGATGGATAATAATGGGTAATGATGAGCATCGATAGCGTAATGATGATAACGATAAAAAAAAAAAAAAGGTTTAGTCTTTAGTAACACGAACGTAAGAAATAACGATATCTAACACTAGCCCCAAGCCTCAACGACTAGTAAGAATGGGTGATATTGACATCAAAAACAAGCAGAAGAGACAAGAGGTYTTTGCAAAGATCAAACATCAAAAAAACAAGGAAAGACACACGAGCAGAAAGCAAAGAGCAAAAGAAGAGCTGGAAAACCCAGAATTGAAGGCCAAAAGGTTAAAGGAAAACGTGCCAAGAACCATTGAAAACTTGAGGGTTTATGATGAAACCATTGAAACTCCAGCAGAAACAGCAACAAGTGGGAAGACCGCTGAGGATTCAGAAGCGGATGAGGAGGAAACTACTCGCAAGGAAGATGAAAAAGACGAGTCCCAGCTTGAAGGGGATGGGATGGACGAATTGATGAAGCTTTTTAACAATACTGCCAATGCACCACCTAARATTTTGTTGACCACCAACGTCAATGCCAGAAAAGTCGCGTATGAATTCGCTAACATCATGATTGAGATTTTCCCTAACGTGCAGTTTGTGAAAAGAAAGTTTGGGTTCAAATTGAAGGATATTGTGCAGTTTTGCAACAACAGAGGATTTACAGACTTGATTATCATCAATGAGGACAAAAAAAAAGTCACTGGGTTGTCGTTTTTACATTTGCCAGAGGGCCCTTCATTTTATTTCAAAGTTAGTTCGTTTGTTGAGGTGGAAAAAATTCCAGGACACGGAAGACCAACGTCACATATTCCCGAATTGATCTTGAACAATTTCCAAACAAAATTAGGTAAAACGGTGGGTAAATTGTTCCAGACGTTATTTCCAAAAAACCCAGATTTCCAAGGAAGACAAGTGATAACATTGCATAACCAGAGAGACCAYATATTTTTCAGAAGACACAGATACATATTTAGGAACGAAGAAAAAGTTGGTTTACAAGAACTTGGTCCACARTTTACTTTGAAATTGAGAAGATTGCAAAGAGGTATCAAAGAGGAAACAGAATGGGAACACAAACCAGAAATGGACAAAGAAAAGAAGAAGTTTTATTTGTAGTAGAGATTTTTTTTATWTTTTATTWTTGTTTTTTTTTTTTTYACATACTGTTCTTTAAACAAAAAATAATAATAAAAAAAGTAATAACTTGATTGYATTCACAAAAAATATGGMTGATATAAAATGCTYAARCTTGTATCTGGCWTTTGTTAATTTGAGWAGCAATTGGAACTGGAATCCCATAAAAAGATGCCTTTTGGACCATTGGCTTCACGAAAGGCCCTTATCAGCGCCAATGTTGAGCTTTGCTCGGTTTCTGGAACACTGCTGACCTTWGYTCGGTTTTTGGGTTACSGTTTGTAAGTCCGAGTAACAGCTCATCTTGAAAAAAAGTAAARAAAATAAACAAGTCGGATGTTTTCTTCAACTGTCAGTCGTTTGTAAAATATAAAAAAATATAAAAAAAATATAAAAAAATATAAAAAMATAAAAAAAATAAAAAAAATGGTGGCGGGTTTGGGCGTTTGTTTTGTTGTTGTATCTTGAACTAATTTAGCAAAAAGTTGTATTTAACGTGTGCTGGGAAAAAGATCGTGGCAGAAAAACTTTAAGAAAAGAAGTTCAACCGGAGACATTTTTGAAAGCAAACGGGATTGCTATTGTACATTTTTACTCAAAGGAGAAAAGACAATTTGAAATCTGAAAGAACAACCCAACGGTCAGCATTAGAAMTTTTTCCGTAATTTGAGTCAGACAACATTYAAGAACTAAAACCCGATTTTTTTCTTCACTTTTTTCAAATAAATYCAGGATAGATTTGGATTTTTTTTTTTTTTTTGCTTTTATTCATCAARGCTTGCCAACTCTCATTGCTACAACTGCCTGAAACTAATCGAAATATACAATTCCAGCATTGCACACACACACACACACACACACACACTATACAAAAAATAAAGAAACATGGATTCAAGCGATGTAAACAAGATYGTGGGCGCATTGGACGTGATTTACGCGCCCCAGTCMACGAACGAGCAAAGATTGCAGGCGCAGCAGTTTCTTGATGTGGTCAAATCACATCAAGACGCCCCTTTGTTTGGGTACACAATCTACACTTTTTGCCCTGAAGATAACTACATYATCAAACACTTTGGACTACAGTTGCTAGAGTATTCGATCAAGTATCACTGGTCTGAATACGATCTACCAAAGACAACACAAGTGAGAAACTGGGTTCAGGAACTCAATYTGAAAGTGACACCGCAATCACCAAGATATATAAAAGAGAAATTGGCCTTTCTTTGGGTAAGTGTTTGCAAAAAAATATGGGGTGAATGCCTTAAATTCAATGTTTTTGGTGAACCCATAAACAAAAGCTCTAAAAGTACTGCATCTTCCCAGGCAACTTTGTGTGAAGGAGGAATTACTTCCAACGGTAACGGCATCAATGTGGAAAATCCTAAAAATGTGCCCGCAAGAAGTATGGAACAGTTGAAACCAGAGGTGCAAGAAATGCTAGTCAACTCTTGGTTCGATATGGATTCCAATTTGATGATTATGTGGTCCCAAAACGAGGGGACCAGAGAATTGGTTTTACTTATTTTTAGAACTTTGTTTGAAGACATTTTTCTTTTAGACGACATTACTGCTATGAAAAGATTGCAATACTTGCAGCCGCTTTGTGTCATGCTGATTTCTTCAAGCGAGATTTACAGCAAACATTACAACGTGGAAAACTTGTGGCCATATTTCAAAAAAAATGAAAAGGGCTGGTTTCAAGTGTGGACGGAAAACTTGAATGAGTGTTTRAACGATCCATTGAAAAAAGACTCTTCTTATGTTGTTAGATTATTGGAGACTTTGAAAAACTGCTTGAACTGGCCTTTCGCTTCAATCATGGTTCAAAGTAACATAGCTGCRTTACTATTTAAATGTCTATTGACATCAAACTGCAAGATTCAAGTGTTGGCGTTGGATTCTTTGCATGTTCTTTACACCAGACCATACACTAAAACCGAGCAATTGGCGACAATAATGGACGTTTACTACAACTCTGTTGACTTGCTAGAACAGTTTTATGAAACTCTTTTGTTTGACCCATCAGTGGAAGTGGACGACGAAAAGTACCCAGTGGTGAAGAAATTTGTTGATATGATTGTATCGTTCCATATCTCTTTTTTGAAACTGGCAGAAAACGATGATCCAGCGAAAATCCATATTTTGAAGAGATATTTAGATTTGATTTTGAAAATTACGAAAAACTCTTCGTTGGTTGTAAGCGGGTTGACGTTAGAAATGTGGGTATACTTGTTGAGACAAGACGACAAGTTGGAACTACTATCCGATTTCAACATYATACCACAGCTACTCCAGTTTGCTGCAGACTCTTTGATTTATTACGAGGAAATCAAGGATCATGTCTCCAAAAATTACATTGATACAGATTATCAGTCAATTGAAGAATACAAATCTTTTTGTTCTTTGTATCGGAAACCCATTAGAGACATTATCAGGTTGATCTCATGTGTCCAACTTGATTATGCGTTAGATTGGTTAAATCAAAGACTAAACATTTTTTTCAGCTCTCCTGTAGGGTCTGTGGTTTTAGAGCAGACGTTTTTGCCTCATGATGAAGAACCTTATTTGGGCGCTTTATCACAACTTATGATTGTTGAGTGTTTTATAAATGGTTGCATACGATGGAAAATCTGGTACGACAACAAAAGCCCGGATTATGAATCCAAGCTTTCTGGCATTTGCGGGAAACTAGAAATGTTATCAAACCAATTAATAAATTTGAACATTAAAGAACCAAGCCTTTTGAAAAAAGAAGTGCAAAATTTTGCCTTGTTTTTAACAATGCTTGAAGACAACGCTTTGTTGATTTTACTTGAAAAAATTATTACAACAGCCACCTTGGAGTACCCTGATGAGCAGAAACTTGAGAATGACAATGATGAAAAAGCTGATTCCATCAGATCTTTGAAATATGCATGCGGTTTAGAGCTAAACCGTATGGCTTTATTAATGCCAGAGTCCTTGTCCAAAATATATAATGATTTGGAAGGCGTGGTAGCCAGRATATTGGACAAGTTGTCGTATCACGAGGTTGTTTCTTTCAAATCGTTTTTGATGATCATTGTTTTGAAGTCCTCAATGCCAGACAAAGAGGCAAAATTTTCGCAGATTGTGGACCCAGAATTGGTTGCTTGGTCGGATAAAGATACCGTTGTTGGTCTTCAAGACCTACCATGGTTTATGGAAAGACTTGGAATTGTGAAAATTGCGGAATACTTTGAACATCGGAGCATCAATGAAAAAAGCGATTTGCTATCGATTTCAATGGACACAGAGGGCAAAGAACTAAAGTCTGCGTTGAGCAAGCGCTGGAGTCATTTATTCCCGGTAAGAGCCACCAGAATTTTTGTGCATTATTCAGTGGAAAAGTTGAAAAATGACGAAGACTACTCTATGATTCAAAATCTATGGAAACCAAGAATCGTTCCTATTTTACCGTACATCTTGAGACTATTGTTTCAACTTCAAGCTTACCATGACTCAGAGAATTGGGTTTCCCTACCAGTYACTGTACAGTCGTTTGTCAAAAATTCTACAACGGAAAGATTTTGGGAGGCCGGTGCTTCTAACAAAACAAAAGATGAGTTTATTGATGAAAATATGAAAGCCATGAGCACTGTACGGGATTTTTCAGACTCAGTCGGCCACATTGTCAGATACACTCGGGAAGTTGTTTTGGCGATTCTTGCAACMGTTTCAAGACTAGGTTCAATAGTTTACGATGTTGAAGGATTTGCTCAAGAACTGTTAAACTCCATTTTCATTGAAAAGCRAGACAAAATCAGCAACAAATTAGTTTATAGCCCAGGGGTTTCAAAGCATGGTTGGAAACACATTGTCAACACTGCAATCCGTCCAATTTTGAAAAATTGTCCAGCTGAAAATTTGGTGGGTTTTACTCACGAGTTCATGCCTAGACTTTTTGAGACTTTGAACTGTATTTTGTCAAATTATTGGGCAGTGTACATGCACAACGACGAGTACCAACCTATAGCAGCAGCGCAAACTGATGATGAAGACATCACTGAGGAGATTTTGGAAAACACGTTGTTAAGACAGCTTACTTCTGTGGTGGTAAGACTACTAGTGGACAACTTTGGGCAGTTAAACTCTTCAAAAAGCTCTTACAATGCTCACCAACAAAGAATGAGAAACATCTTGTTTAGTGACGTGGATATTTTGTTTCCGGTGATCAAACTTGTGAACAACTTGATGGTTTTCAAAGATTCAAAATGTTCTTTAAACGCTGTTTTGATTTTCAAAGGAATTATGAGAGACTCTATTGAAAGCGACCCATTAATAACGCGCTTTCTAGTGACAGACGTTTTGCCGAACATTCTTAACAATATTTTGATTGATATTAGTTACAAAGAATCGTTTTATGAAGGGTTACTTTGCTTTATCTTTTTGATTGAAAAAATTTACGAGGTTTATCCTGATTGCAAAGATTTGCTTGTGAATATGAGCTTTGGTTACGACATTGAACAATTGATAGCAGACTTGGCCAATGCAAATGACTTTAAAACGAGCAAGCTTGTGATGATGCAATATTTGGACCATGTCAAAGACCAGTCACACATTAAAAAGGAAAATGATACTTCAGGCTCTTCTCATTTCATGACCAAGGACTACAAAGATCAGCAACTTAGACGCAAAATGGTCGAGGCCGCTCAAGAGAAGTTGGTGAAGAAAAACAAAGACGATGGGGACATGATGAATGACCCTTCTACCGAAGACGGAGCCGTTGCCTCGTTGTTCAGTTGAACAATCGATAGACACTGGCCATTCTACTACTGTTTTTGTCTATATATCTTTGTGTATATTAGGTTTTCATTAAAGTAATGAATTCGCTGAGCCATAATTCTTTCGGTTTTTTTTTCACAGGACGCGAGTGTGTGCCCGTACCCGTGATGTTTCTTCAGGTTTCATAAAAAAAATGATGATATGATTCATCAATAACAGCGAGTCCTGATAGTACAGTAAGCTGATTGCAGCCCACGAAAAAACCCAAACAGACATCACCAGTCTATCTCGATTCTAATATCTTTAGTTTCCATGTTTTTGAGCACCAAAATTCTGTATCAGAATGGGTTAAAATCAGTAGCAAGAACAAACTACATTGCCACTGTGAACAAAGCTCAAGCAATTTTGGAGCAGAGGAAAATAGAGCAATCAGGGTTGAGTTCCAAGTTTCGAAAAAAAAACTCAAAACAAGAAGAGGACACTCAGGTCTTTTACCGCTTTTTACAGAAACTAGAAAATAGGTATAATACTGAATACAAACCAGCAAGCGAGTCTGCTATTCAAGCCTGCAATGGTATCATAAAATCTTTGGAGTCCAAATTTGAGTTTGGAGCACCGCAGTACGAGATTTTTGAACAAAAAGACTCAAATACTTACCAGAACAAGATTCTACCGGAAATAATTTTTTTAGGAAAGTGTAATTCGGGGAAATCCACGTTGCTAAACAACCTACTAACAAACGGCAAAAAAAAGGACTTGACAAAATTGGCCAGAGCTAGCAAAGTTGCTGGGTATACCAAGATGCTGAACGTGTACAACATATCCAATCGCTTCAAAATTGTGGATAGTCCAGGGTATGGGGTGAAAGGTACAGCCGAACAAGGTGACGTTACCATGAACTATTTGTTGAAGAGAAAAAACTTGAGAAGGGTGTACCTACTAGCCAGTGCAGTGACGGGCTTGAACCATTATGATTCTGCAATCATTGACTACCTGATTGAACATGCCATTCCGTTTGAAATAGTGTGGACCAAAATGGATAAAGTTACGCCAAGTCTGGAGCCAATCTTGCTTGATAATATCGATAAAAGTGGTGTTTTGGAAATGCCTGTAAAACCGAGATTTTTCTTCATCAACTCGAAACTCAACAAGCAAAAGTGCCCCAAAAGATATGGACTTGAGAACTTGAAAGTTTCCATAATGCAAGCATGCAATCTACTATAAGTGTGTAAATGTTTCAAGTAAAAAAAAAAACAAAGTTGCCTAAATGCATTACCATTGCTCAAAATTGAAGATGTTAATCAGATATATATATAAATGTACATTAAGATATGACCAGAAAGAAACTGTTCTGTAGAAAATTGAAGGTTAAAAAGTGGGTTGTCTTTACGATGTTGATCAGTATCTGCCACCTCTGGAACCACCTCTTGATCCACCGAAGCCACCTCTTGAGCCACCTCTTGAGCCACCTCTGGCACCACCGAAGCCACCTCTTGAGCCGCCTCTTGATCCACCAAAGCCACCTCTGGAACCACCTCTGCCACCACCGAAGCCACCTCTGGAACCACCTCTTGATCCACCAAAGCCACCTCTGGAACCACCTCTACCACCGAAACCGCCTCTACCACCGAAGCCACCTCTGGCGCCGCCTGGACCAGCAGTCCCGGTTTTCTTTTTTCTGTTTTTAGGTTTTGGAGGACCTGCAACTTTTGGTTTAGGTATAAATCTATCTAGTGGTAACAGCTTGTCTGGAGCAATATAGAATTTATCACCATCTTTGAAAYTTTTTGCTTGGACACCTTCTGAACATTTGACTGTGAAGAAAACTTCATTCAGAGGACCCAAAATCTCGTCAACTTTCCCGACTTGTGTTTTGTTTTCTAGATATATTGGGGCATTGAAATATGGAACTTTTGTGTTTATGGATTTACAAACAATGTCTCCTTCACATGGATGCAGAAAGGCACCCATTTCCAAAACAGTGTCTGGTGGTCCTTGTGGCATTGGTCTACCACCAAAGCCACCTCTGCCACCTCTGGAACCACCTCTGGCACCGCCTCTACCGCCAAATCCACCTCTGGATCCGCCTCTTGAACCGCCTCTGAAACTCATTTGATTTTTTTTTTTTAGGTATATTAGCTATTGGTATGAACTTATTATTCGGATTCAATGCAAACTGAAAATGAACAAAATTGTGATATACTTTCTGAGTGACTCTTCAATTGCTGGTATTTTTGCAAAATATAAATGTATATGCTGTGCAAAGAAACTTTAGAAACGCTGGATTGAGGCCTGTTTGGGTTCTAGAAAATAGTATCTGGGGGTTTTCGCCTATTTGGCATTTTTTGAAGAAGAAAGGTGACATATACGAGGAATAACATACTTTGATATGAAGAGGCACAATGCAAGACATACCAGTGYTAATGAGTKACCTATTGACAACATCAGAGAAATACATGTATGTGAGAGAAATGGAATTGGCTCTTACAATCWTRTCAAGCGTGCCAAAGATCACCATACACAGATGCATTCATTTGAACCTAGTTGCTCGAACTCAGGGCATGATTGATGCAGTTGCGAAAAAGAAATGTCACAATGAAAGTCGATTTGGTGAAAAATTTCAGAAGAATTGAAAAAAAAAAAAAACAAAAAATAAGAAACTTTTAAATAAAAAAAAAGAAATTCCAAACTTTTTGGTAACCGGCCATATTATATTATATTATATTTTATTCACGTGACCTATGTTATTTTTACAGCTGGGTAACTAAATGGGTTGGTTTTCCATAAATTTCGTTTTTTGTCCAAAATTTTTCAGGATCACATTGGAGCTTGCAAAAATGTTTGCCAAAAGTATTTGAAAAACGAATACTGTTTTTTTTTTTTTCAATTACTAGTTTATTGATGGAAATCTTACCTTTCTTTGCAAAAGACGGTGAGAACAACAACAACAGCAACAGCAACAGCAACAGCAACAGCGGCAGCATACAATCCACAAAGCTGAACATTTTTAAAAGAGCGAAACGGAATTACAAACACACGACATGTTGAACAGAAGTTATTATAGAGCTGTGCAGTTGAACGTTCAGCTATTSAACCACACAGCAAAGAGATCTTTTGGGAGCACGAGCGTTCCATTGGTGAGCGCCAAAGCGCTGAAATTTTTGAAATCCCAAAAAATCAGACAAAAAAATGAAGCGAAGCAAGCCTCGTTGGAAGACTCGCTAGATATAGTTGACCCTGTATTGGGGAGAACCGATACTCCGTTTATCACAAGGGTTTTAGCCGAATTGAAAGAACCAGGTGTTTTGGTCAATCAATACGGCAGACAAGAAGTGGAAAAATTAATTGGGTTAGCGGAACTAACCAAGCAAGAGGAAAAAGCGCAGTCTTTGGGTGAGGATTTACCAGAATCTTCCCTAAATTCATCTGCATATTTAGAAAAACTAGAAAACAGAAAAGAAGCCATGCTAAGAATATTGAACTTGAAAAATGCCAGCAGCAACGATAGGGTGAAATTAGCTATTGATATGGCTAGAAAGGAGTTCCAAAGAAAAGAGGGCGACACCGGTTCCAGCGAGGTTCAGGCTGCCATTGCTACTGTGAGAATTCACATGATGGCACAACACTGTAAAGATCACAAAAAGGACAATGCAAATCTAAGACAGTTGAGAATCTTGGTGCAACAGAGACAAGGCATGCTTAAGTATTTGAAAAGAGAAAACTCCGAAAGATACTATTGGACTATTACCAAACTAGGGTTAACCGATCCTTCCATTGCGCGTGAGTTCAACTTAGACAGACTATACTTGCAAGAATACAATTTTTTTGAAGATGGAAAACAATTGGTCAAAGAGTCAAAACAAGCCGCCTCTAATAGAAGAAAAGAAGAAAGAAAAAAGAAAAAAAGTCAGCAATCTGTTAACTTTGGAAGCACAGGTCATAGCGAACAAGAGATCAGCATCTAGGCGTGTTGTGTACATGTAAATAATTCGATATATATATATATATATATATATATATATGAAAAAAAGAAGTCTAKAACATCATTAATCAAAAAAAACAACTTTCAACAATCGCTAAGTGAGGTTTGTGCATTCATGTATGGTATTAGCAAAAAATTCCCTCTGATTAAAAGACTTGCAAAAAMACCYGTGAAACATCTTATATTAAAAAAAAMGATATACGCTGAATGTGAAAAAAAMAAAATATGCGAATTTTGTGGATCGAACACAAGACCTTCAGATCTTCAGTCTGACGCTCTCCCAACTGAGCTAAATCCGCGTATTTTCTTGAAGTTGTTGTGAGGCAATTAAACTAATACCCGGAAGCGTAAGGTATTAACGCGTCACAACAATCAAGAACTCTGTYGTTTGTACGACTCTCTTAGTTAACGGTTCTGCTAAGGTTGTTAACTATTATAGTTCTTATACACGGAACACTTATCTATATCTAGACACAGGTTCCACTAAATACTCTTGTGTTGTTGGTTTTTAAGTCTGAGTGTGTATCGCTTGGTGATACTCAATCATACTAAAGTCATAAACAACTCTTATATGTTATTAAAGTAAACGCTCTTTACTTTCAACTGTGCTCSTTTAAATACTTCGGACGATTTCTCTTTCGTATATTAATTTGGCTGCAAATCCATTTATATTAGATCTTACGTGGAACTTCCCAAGTCCACGTGCAACTTATCGTTATTCACCATCCTGTGACATAACATAAAAYATTTAATATAGGTTGCACTCCACCGTCAGAGAAAATGTTTTATTTCTTGACTGCTAACAATGTCAGGGGMATGGTGCCATKATTAATACTATATGCATTCAGCTTTTAGCAAATTACTCCCAGTACTTTTAGAAATACAATAAGGCATGCCTTTTTTTCCCATTCCGCCCAAAAAACACCTGGGTGACGAATAAAGTGTACAGATAGAGACGATTCCGTTTTGAAACAAAATTTCTTGGTAGCATATTTGCTCAAGAGCTCTCATTTACYTAGATTTAACATCACTTCTGCAGTCGGTTACCTCTTCCATTTTCATCAGTCTTTGAAGTCCTTGAGTGTTGGTCTTTCAGGTGCTTTCGTGTACTGTGACCCGGACGAACATTTTTTGCGGACTTTGAGACCACCACTATATTTGTTTAAGGGGCATATGCCAAATAGATATGTAACCCTGTAAACCTTTTGGAATCTTATATCAGTTTGTGAAATAGTAACTTCTAACAATGAGCCCAGTTGAACCCTTCAAAAAGAAACCAGCAGTTGCTTTTTCAAAAAACAAAAGCAACATTGTCGACTATGGACAGTTTACACAAAAATCTTTTGTTGAAGAAATTCAAAATGGCAGAAGCCGGTCTGAATGACAAAGCATCAACAGGGGAGACTCAAAACGAAGAACTCGATGAAGTACYTGAGTTGCCTTCTTTGCCAGGAAAGTCAACAAAGAGAATAACGGAACAAGAAATAGTATTGGAAAAAACCGTAAGAAGCTTGCCGCAGTGGTCTGACTTTTTTTTGCACAGTATGCAACTGCAAAAGAATGATCACAAGTTTCAGATATATTTTCAGCTTCCGGACAAGATAGATGATCCGGCTACAAAAACTTACCCAATACTCATATTTCACCATGGAGCTGGATCGTCTGGTTTGACTTTTGCACAGTTGTGTACCCATTTGAATCAATTATATAAGGGGAAAGTGGGATATCTTGTATACGATGCTAGAGGTCATGGGCAAACAGAGTACACTGGTACAGATCCAAGCAAACAAGATTTTTCCTTGATTGAGTTCATCCAAGATGAGTACGTTATTCTCGATGATTTTTATCACAACAAAGTAATACCACATTTCCGCAATGACCAAAAGCTTTTGACCAAAATAAAGCTTCTACTTGTGGGCCACAGTTTGGGAGGAAGTATAGCGACTTTTTTGTTTGACCACATCAGCAAGAGTGACAAAAGCAAAGAGCTCCGTAAAAAGATCATGGGTGTGGTGATGCTCGACATTGTCGAAGAAGCTGCAATTGCTGCGTTAAACACAATGGATCGGTTTTTAGCCCAAACTCCACACTCTTTTGAAGAATTGAGCGACGCCATTGACTGGCATGTGGTCCGTGGAATGCCTCACAAAAGAAACAGTGCAGAAATATCAATTCCACCGTTGTTTAACGAAGCAATCGAAAGAGTCACCAATTTAAAAGTTTTTGAAAAGTACTGGGGGTCTTGGTTTACCGGGTTGTCTTCCAAATTTGTGGAAATTGCCACCAGCAAGCTGTTGATACTTGCAGGAAATGAAAATTTGGATAAGGAATTAATTGTGGGACAAATGCAAGGAAAATATCAGCTTGTTGTTTTCCAACAATCAGGCCATTTTATCCAAGAAGATTGTCCTAAAGAGACTGCCATAACTTTGCAAGATTTCATACAAAGGAATGACAATAGATCGACAGTGATAAAGTCTAACTGGGGATCTGTACAGAAATAGAAACGTTCAAAAAAAAAAAAAACAAAAAAAAAACACAAAGAAAAACAGCACAGAGCTGAGTATTTATCGTATGGATAGAAAGTATATCATAAAAGTCAGTGTATTATTGGCACGTAAGATACGTAATCAATGAATATGTCAATAGAAATCAATCACTCCACAGTCATGACATCTAGTTCCTTAGTGCTGTCTGGGTTTTCATATTGCTCAACAATCTTGTCAATTTTTTTGGAGGCCCATGGAAATCTTGGGTTGATCAAAAATGGTCTTAGATCAAATCTGTTATCGTCTGGAGAATAGTTTTCAGCGTGGTAACTTGGCGTCAGTATAGTTTGTTTGTGTCTGTTGACTGCATAGAAGAAAAAAAATCTTTTCACTTTTTCAGCAACCTGTCTTGGCGTCAATTTTGGCGTCCATTCGTGTAATAATTTCAAGTACATTCCGTATGGRCCGCATTTTTCCACTTTTCTATAGTAYCCAAAAACACCCAATTCGTCATAAGTCATSCCCATATCAACTTCATCAGACTGAACATAATCTTTGGTGATTGGCTCCAATTCTGCAGTAGGGGTAGCATCCAAAAAGTCAATTAGAATTGGCATGTCAAATTCTTTGGCRGCGTAACCAATAAATTTCTTCAAATCTTTTTTGGCAATTGCCCCAATTGGATTCAAATCGGCTGATGAACAGTCATATTTGGTCAAGTAGCCTCTTAGACATTCGTCGACATTTGAAGAACCCAAAACCAAAAGCCCACCAGAGTTTTTAATGGATCTGACCCAAGGTAACAATTGAGCAAACAAGTAAGATAAAAGCATTCTTAGTCTAGCCTGGATATTTTGCAAAGCCAAATTTTCAATTTGAGAACCACCAAAGATCTTGAAAATTGGTTTTTTCCCTGTGGCAACTTCAAACAAAGAAACAATGGAAGTGACAACAGTGTCCATGTTCAAGTCAACGTGGTAGGCGCCAATTCTTTCAGCCAACTGTTTTGCCCTGTCTCTGGTTTCTTTTGAGGAGTTACTGGTCCCCATGTAGCAAGTGTGGAAAATTTTGCTGCAAATCGCTTCTGGGTTTTCAGGAATCCATGAGTCGCCCATTCTGCAAATTCTTCTGCAGTCTTGCAAAACAATGTCATTTCCGTCATCAACAATTTCTTTGTAAACAATTCTGCACATGGAAAACACAATTGTTGCGGTTGCACAAGAATCAATACCTCCAGATAAGGGAATAAAGTACCCTGTACCGTTGCAACGTCTCAAATAATCCCAAAGCCAGCAAGCTGGTCCCATGGCAATTTCTTCTTCTGGAAGATGGTATCTTATGCTTCTCTCGGGAGTAGGAGCCAACTTTGGGTCAAATCTGTCACTCATGACAGCCAACTCCTTCTCAACAGTGACCCTTTCAAACTTGACAGTAGACAGCGAGCTTTGCAATCCTCTAGACATGATTGCAGCTCTGTGGGATCTAACTTCTTCCAAGTCTACCGTTGCAGTGACCACTTCCACATCTTTCAAAGAAAACTGCGATCCTTGGGCAACAACTTTACCGTTGATGGCAATCAATGCACAACCATCGTAGTACAGCCTGTCCCCGTCACAACCTCTTTGGTTTGCGTAAAGGTAAACACCACCACATCTTCTTGTAGCACCCATAATCAACTCCATCCTGGTGTTTAATTTTCTCAATTCGTGATGGGAACCCGAGGAGTTGGTGAAAATTTCAACACCATCCAAAGACATAGCAATATGAGGTGATTGCGGCGTGAACAACTCTTCACAAGTTTCGGCCCCAATACACGTGTCCAAGGTGTTGATGACTGCATCCCCAAAYGGAACGGTTCTTTGGTGTGTGATTTTAGCAATGATTGGTGGTAAAACAAAAGTTTCAACCACGCTTGGCTTCATCCAAGGAGTGAAAAAYCTCATTTCTCTGTAATTGCCGTCATTGGCCAACCAAATTTTTGGTCTGATAAACAAAATCTCACCRTCTAACGATAACATTCTACAGTTGTATCTAACGTTTTTGTGCAAAACAGGCATACCAATATCCAAAAGAATACCATGGGTTTCAGGGTTGCTGATGATCGATGCGTACATTTCCCACGAGTGAAGATACAAGTCGTCTTCCAAAAAATGGTCTAGACAACCATATCCAGTTATTTCCAATTCGGGCCCCACTCTCAATCTTGCATTTTCAGAYTTTGCGATCCGAATACTCTCCAATATACGGTCTCTGTTACCTTCAAAATCCAAAGCCCATTGGTTTAGGTTACAGGTGGCTAGTGTAATTAGATGCGACATGTTTGCGCTGAGGTACTGCTCTAAGGTTGGTGAGRTAAGGTCTTAGGTGTATCAGAAATGAGTGCTATTAGTTCAGTTATAGGACTTTTAAAAGAGGTATTTTTTCTTAAAGACCTTGATCAAAACAGATAACGAAATTTYAAGTCACTGGGTCATTTTTTGCTGTTCCTTTTTTTCTGCATAGAATGATTATTGTCCRAAAAACCGAGTTGAACGGGTATCGGAGCAATATTATWTTTTT
>LPNM01000011.1:247594-302452 GCA_001747045.1 Hanseniaspora osmophila | reverse complement strand
CTTTATCTGGAGGCGTTTTAACGCGTTTCGTAACTCGGGCAGGTGACTTGAAATCGCCGACGGTTTTCGTCGTTTAAACCTGTTTTGTCCACATGTTTTCAGGRCTATCTTTCTCGCATGCCGACACCTGCCAAAATCTTGATATCGTTAAGTTCATATATAAACGAAGAGCATCTGGAATCTTTCATACATTCTTGCTTCTTGGTCTTAATTGTTCAAGTAAAATCAAGGAGCTGAGAAAGCAAAACACACAAATGGTTAGCGACACAACAATTCATGCCATTCTTTACGGTGTCGGGTTCGTGGTCATTAGTACTTGGCTGTGTGCCTGGTACTACGTGCACACCAGAAGAGAACCCGTTTCTCTTGACATGCAAGCGTGGGTAGGTGACACGAGAAAAGAGGGCGAAACAGCCATATACAGGAATTTGAGTGCGCCTCCGTCCGGAAACTTGATCAATGGGCTAGAGCTGAATGTGAAAAATAAAAGCTACAAGTACAGAAAGGGAAATTTTGGAGACTTGTGGCAGTGTTCTTTGGATCTGGCCAAAACTTCGCAACCTTTTGTGCAATTTGAAGATAACGACAATTATGAAAATACGAAAAAGCTGACATTGCAAGACTTTGATCTTTTAGCTGTGAAATTTGTCAAGTACTTTCAAAACTACAACACCAAGGACAACCTGAGAATTGGTATCTCATGCCCTGTTTACAAATACAACGGGTTTCTTCAAGCTGTTGGTTGTTTTATGACTGCTATCCAGTTGGACAACTACGAAGTGGAATTGTTGGACGCTGTTCCGCGCGCAAAATCAAAAGTTGACATTTTGTTCATTGACTCATTTGCCACTTTGGACAAGATGAACAACAGTGAGGCCTGGTATAARTCGATCATCGTGTCTGAATCTTTGGACAAWAACAGCACGGAAAAGCCATTGGCAACCAACGTTATCTCTTGGGACAGGATTTTGAACATTGACACCAAAACTCATTTCGAATATGACGCCGGTGAGAACTACGAAAAAGATGACAATAAGATTTTTTTTCACTACAAAAACATGGCTTTCAACCAATTGAATTTGGTCAGTAGCGTTGCTTCTTTTATCACCACTTTCCCACACGATCATCCACTAACAAACAATGACGTTTTACAGGTTTTGGTCCATGAAAACAGTTCTCAGAACACAGCGAAAGAAAAAGAATTTCACACAACACAGTTTTTCTACAAGGTTTTGACCGTTTTGATGCACGGTGGGTCTTTGATCTCCACTACCTCGAATAGATTCAAACTTCAACCTTCAACGACTATTTTGTCTYTGTGTGCAGAACCCTTTAGCAAACAACTAAACAGGTTAGGTCACGAAATCTCCTTGTGGCAAAAATTGAAGTTGATCTGGGCAATGAATTTTATCAGTGAAAACATCTTTGTTGGATTTGGCTGCGTTTTGGGAAGAAACTTTAAGCTAAGGGTGATATTTTTAGAAAATAACGTTAAAGATTACGAAAAATGTGCCGACTACGTAGGTGCGACTGCTTTGCAAAAATATTCTTTTGTTAAAAGAAAAACCATGTCTACAGAGGAGCTGGCGGAGTACAGAAGTTTGCTTGGYGCAAGAGTTGTTATGGAAACGTTTGCTCCACTAAATCTGATGGGTCCCGCATTTGTGTCCCATTTCTATGACTACAGAATCTTGCCCCGTGCAGTTGACAAGAAATATCAGTTCTGCGGTGTAATTACTCCATGTTTAGAGTCCAAACTGGTTGAGTGTGAGAATATGGATATCACCAAAAGACAAGGTATGGTTTGCATTAGAGGCTTCAACATTGGGAAACCTACWGGTCCGGCCTATGAAGAAGCACTGAAGTTATCGGAAACTTTTGACAAAAACAGAGAAGGGTGGATGCCCTTGCTTGGTGTCTACGGTGTTTTTGGTGTTGACCAATGCTTCTACGAGATGTAATCAACCTTTGAAAACTTGTGCTTTTTTCTCGTACTTTATGGCCTTTTTGTTTCTTTTCTGTAAAGTCTACATATTATAATATTATTTAAGATCGTAAAAGTTAAGCTCCATAGCTCAACTCACCCTTGACGTTTTTCCAAAAATCAAGAACATATTGTTTTTGCGCTTCTTTGGATGAGCCTCCTCTGACGAATAAATAAGATCTGCTGTCCACCTGAATATCCCACTCCCCAGGATTGGCACCAACAGCAATTCCACCGGTTTCGTACAAAATGCACCATCCAGCCGTGACATCCCAAGAGTAGCAACCACCGTCCCAGTATGCGTCAAGGTACCCCAAGGCCAAATACGCCAAAGACATAGCTGAGGAAGAAATGTTTCTTGCTCCATGAATCATTCCACCATTGCAACTTAAGAGTTGTTTATAGGTGTCCATCTTCACTTCAAAGTTATTAMCCTCTCTTTGAGAACCTGGTTGCAAAGCAACAATGGACTTGCTCAGCATGACGTCTTTCGCAATCAATGCGTCCTGCTGCTCACCGTTGACTCTGACCCCTTTCCCCGTTGTAGCAGAAACCAACAAGTTTCTCTCTGCATTGTAAATCACACCAACAACGGGTTTCTTTTGATAGGTCAGCCCCATTGAAGTGCAGAAAAATGGGAAGTCGTGCACAAAATTGGTTGTGCCGTCAATTGGGTCAATAATAAAAGTTGGATCATCTGTTAAAACTGGCGGGTTTTCCGGGTCGTAGCTTTCTTCACCAATGAACTTAAACTGAGGATATTTTTGTCTCAAGTCAGAGAAAATGATTAATTCAACTTCTTTGTCTATTTTCGTTACGATATCAACTTTTTTTTCACCGGTTTTCAAAGTCCATGACTCAGTTTTGTTGCTCTTCTTGGAGTTTACGATTGGTCCAATCACGTTTATCGCTAAATCGCACAGGTGTTTTTCTATCGCGTACAGTTCTTCAGTTGTAATACTCATGGTCATGGAGWGATGTTATGGTGCTGTAAAGTTTTTATTATTGCTGGTTTCCTGCTCTAATCTTTGATGTCTCAATGTTCAGACTCTCTTCAGGAATGTTATTTTTGGTTTGTTCGCTTTATCAAAATTCAAAATGGTCAGATCTCGCTTCAAAACCGTCAGATCATTTTTCCGAATAGTGGAACCTGCGTCAACTCSAACAGGGTTTTTTGCAGCAATGACGTAATCACTTGTCACGAGACTCTTCTAGCAAGRAATATACAAATTTGGTATTCAAAGTGAGTGAAACTTCAAACAATACAATTCATGAAATAGGTAGCTACATTCTATATAAAAGTACACAAGCCTCAGCACTCAGCTGTATTCCGTTTTTTCCATGTCCAAGTAATCAAAAACTTCATTCCTTGAGCAATGAATGTCACTGAAGTCAGAACACTCAAAGAAAAAAGTATTTGTTGCCGTGGCGTATCCGTCGTTGAAAAACAGCTCAAGAATGTTTCTGTCAACAATACCCTCTACAGAAAAATGTTGGCTTCCATGGCTATCGATCTTGTATGGAACAAGGTCAACAGTGCTCCTGTTGTTGAAAAGGTAGTTTTCAGGCTGATTGAAAAGAACACCACGATCAATAAAGAATGAGGCAGAGCACGCTTCAAATCCAATAATTAAACTTGACTCAGAGTTTGGAGCACAAACTTTGATAGACCAAGCTGTGAATGTTCCTCGAGCCAATCTTTGCGGTTTGAATGACCATTTGATTTTAAACTTGAAAACAGRCGCAGTTTTAGTTATAGATTTGTCATGCAAGGCATRAGTTGTTTTACGTTTTTCAGCACCATTGCCAAAAAACGGTTCATTGTAAAGAACCAAGTGTTCCAAMGAATCGTCGTTTGCCCTGTGTGCTTGCAAAGTAAGTTTTCTTGGAATCGACATGCAATTTTTCCATGCGTAATCTGGTGTCATTTCGCTGTATTGCCAGTTTGATGCCCATCCCAAAGCCAAGACCAAGTCTTCCGATTCTGTGTTGTTAAATACTTGGACTGCATAAAAATCCTTCCCATGGTCCATGATTCTGGCCTCRTTCGTATCAGGAATAAACTCCGCTCCGTTAAACTCACCAACGAAATACTCTACAAATGAACCTCCAATTGGTCCCCCAGGGTTGATGGATACAAACATCACCCACTTGTATCCAATTTTTTCCTTGGCAACAGGATCARAAACTGGTATTTTCACTAAATTCGGACATTCATACTGATAACCTAATATGCCATGTTTTTTCAAGCCACTTAGATATTTCCAGTCAACCAAGTTTTTGGAGGAATATAGGGATATTTCATAAACTTGAGTTCTTGCAACAACCATAATCCACTTTTCCGTTTCTTCATGCCAAAACACTTTGGGATCTCTAAATTGTTTTGAATTGATATCCAATACAACCGTGCTGTCATCAGCAGACAGTGGCAAATCGCATTTGGAAAATGTCACATTCTGAGTTTGCCTGTCAGGTGTATGCAGAGTGAAGATTGATACCACATTGTCATCAGCAATAGAATCAAATTTCCCGGAAGTGTTGTACTTGTCAACAACCACGCTTCCCGAAAACGCACCTTCCCCTGCTCGGGAAGCCAACAACTTATCCTGTTTGTGTTCCCAGTGCACAAAATCATTAGTGGTTGCATGCCCCCAGGTGATTGGCAAGCTCCAGTGCAAATCCGGTGAGTACTGGTAGTAAACATGGTAGTATCCTGTCGATTGGTCGTACCACAGTCCGTTCGGGTCATTCATCCATCCCTTCAATGGAGTCAAATGCAGCGACGGTCTTTTACTTGATACTAAACTCATTGCGTATAAATTATTTGTTGGTTTTGAATTTTGTGACTGCATGCTGSTTTGGCACTACTCACACAAAATATAYATATATATATATATTGCTCTTCGGTTGTTGTGTAACCGAAGCTRATATTTGAAATGTATCAGTCAATTGATAAATATGCTCCATTCTGTAAASCATTTATAAATGTATATACAAAACTTAGCTCTTTGTACTGGGATTCAGGAACAGACAGCTAAGAGCCGTGCTTTTATTTATTTACACGTGATTGGGGCACAATTTATTTTATTTTTTTTTTTGTTTGCAGTTTACCCAGTCTGAACGTTTTTGAAATGAAAGCGTGAATCTTTTCTTTTTGTGTAACCAAAACACCAATGTCCGAGTTTGCAATGTATTGGGATGAAGAGCCTTCGAAGGCAACTRGCTTTAAAATMAGTTTGTAGTGAGACTTAGAAGCAAAGTAAAAGCAACTTTGAAGTTCCCAAAAGCACACCAGCGTTTACAAAGCTAACATTTTAGTACCACCTCGCTAGTTAATTTGTTTCGTCTAAAAARATACTGAACAATATAATTCAAAAATGGCAAAAGATGTTGAAGTYTCCACTGCGGAATCAAAGTTTGTTCTTGAAGCTTTGAAAATCGGACAGAGATTGGATGGGCGTGCGTTGGACCAGTTTAGRGAAGTGAAAWTTACCCTAGGAAAAGAGTACGGGGACGTTTTGGTAGAGCTAGGAAAAACGAAAGTGCACTGCAAAATTAGTTGTGCAATAGCGATTCCATACGAAGACAGACCTTTTGAAGGGGTGTTTCACGTGAGCACGGAAATATCCGCCATGGCAGGGCCACAGTTTGAGAATATCATGATCAGCAGCAGCGACGATGAAGTGCTGTGCAGCAGGATTATTGAAAAAGCGGTCAGAAGATCCGGGGCACTTGACATTGAAGGGCTGTGCATTGTGGCCGGAAGCAAGTGTTGGAGTGTTAGAGCTGATGTGCATTTTTTGGATTGTGACGGTGGATTTATTGATGCTAGTTGTATAGCAGTTATGGCAGGTCTTTTGCACTTCAAAAAACCGGATGTCTCAGTGCAGGGTGAAAAAGTGACCATTCACCCAATGGACGAGAGAGAACCAACTCCACTGGGTATTTTGCATATTCCAATCTGTGTTTCCTTTTCTTTTTTCAATCCTGTTGATGTTGAAGAAAATATTAAAGGTGACACTAACGAGGAAATCATAGTGATAGACGCGTCTTTAAAAGAAGAACTTCTAAGACAAGGTGTTTTGACCGTGACTTTAAACAAAAATAGAGAAGTTGTACAGGTTTCCAAGGCCGGTGGGTTACCCATTGACGCGTTGGCTTTGATGGATTGCTGTCAAAAAGCATATAAGATWACTGAAAAGATCACCAACCAGATACTTGCTGTCATCAAAGAAGATGAGCAAAAAAGAAACAAGTATGCTGCGCTGTTGAGTGCGGAAAATGATAGAGAATCGTAAACCTACTAGTTGGCATTTTTTTTTATGTAAAATTAAACATTATAGTTGTTCCAGTTCTTAACAGTCTTAAAACTAAGCTCAAGTATCAGTTTGTAAAGTTTTTCTTCTAACAGTATAGGTTTTCGTAAAGGCKCTYGTACTTTYTACAGCTTTTCCAATTGTTGAAAACCAGCTTTACTTAAATTATCAACGATAMTTGTTTATTTTTARGGCTYAAGAATGCTCTAACWTTATAGCAAACCTTCCTAAAAAAATAAAAAAAATTTYGATTTTTGCAAAAATAAACATAATTTTTGAAGACAAGTTGCTGCACAMTAAAAGTTGTTTTATTAAAACTCAAATCTATCACTAGCTTAAAGCTCGAATTGTATTACAAAATTTATGTATATTAGATATTATGAGGATATTTAAAATCACTGATTTCTGTAAAAGTTTCTTTGATGTTTCTGGTGCTAACGAATCTGGACAAAATGTTACCACTGCCCGCTTTGTCGTTGGTACCACTCATTCTTGCACCACCAAACCATTGCTGACCAACCACAGCACCAGTAGATTTGTCATTGATGTAGAAGTTACCTGCGCAGTATTTTAGTTTTTCTGATGCCAATGCGATAGCGGCTCTGTCTCTGCTAAAAACAGCACCGGTCAAGGCATATTCACTAGTTTGGTCAATGATGTCACACACTTCTTCAAATTTGGCATCAGGATATTCAACATATGTCAAAACAGGACCGAAAAACTCTTGGGCAAGGTATTTGTGTTTCAAGTTGGTTGTTTTGATAATAGTTGGCTCGATAAACCAACCAGTGGACTTATCGACTTTACCACCGCAAACTATTTCCAATTCAGGGTCCTTTTTGGCATCTTCAATGACTTTGCTCAATTTGTTGAAGCTTTGTTCGTGAATAACTGGTCCCAYAAAACCTTTAATGTCTTCTGAGCAGTTTCTTGGTTTGATAGTAGCAGTTTTTTCTTTCAACAAGCTGATAAACTCTTTGGATTTAGATTCTGGCACATACAGTCTACTCGTGGCAGAACATTTTTGTCCTTGATATTCAAAAGCCCCCCTTAAAGTGGATAAGGCTGCGTGTTCCAAAGAAGCACTTGGGTGGACCAAATGAAAATTTTTCCCACCGGTTTCACCAACAATTCTTGGGTAATCTCTGTACAAATTGTTCATAACACCTTTTTGAATTTCACCGTATAATGATTTGAACACATTAGTAGAACCGGTAAAATGCAATGCGTTGAAATGTTTGGATTTCAAAACTTCGTTAGTGACTTCAACTGGGTTACCTGGAACAAAGTTGACGACCCCCTTTGGCAAACCCGCTTCTTCCATGATGGTCAATAGCAAGTAGTTGGACAAGGCTGCTGTTGCAGAAGGCTTCCACACGACAGAGTTACCCATCAACGCTGGGGCACCAAACAAATTCCCGGCAATGGCAGTAAAGTTAAAAGGAGTGACAGCATACACAAAACCTTCCAAAGGTCTGTATTCAGCTCTGTTCCAAACCCCGGTGGAAGACTCGCAAGGCTGCTCCGCGTATAATTCGTATGCGTATTTCACATTGAATCTGAAAAAATCAGCTAGTTCCCCAATACAGTCGATTTCACCTTGGAAAACATTTTTACCTTGGCCCAGCATAGTGGCTGCCAACATATCATATCTGTACTTGGTACTGATCAAATCTGCCGCTTTTAAAAAAACTGCAGCTCTCTCGTTCAAAGGAAGTTTGCCCCATGATTTTTTCGCTTCTAGAGATGCTTTAATAGCGCTTTGCACATCTTCAGGAGTGGCCTGAGTAACGTTGGCCAAAACCTGTTTGTGGTTTGAAGGGTTTGTTTGGTGGAAGATGTTTCTTTTCGCGCTGCTATCATGATATATTTTTTCCCCGTTGATGACTAGAGGGATATCCATAGAACCCTTTTGCAGTTTTGCTAGCGAGTCCTTCAATTTTGCAAGGTCAACTTGGTCTTTGCCAGTAAACAGCTTGGTTGCTTCATTTTTGATATGTTTTGGTGCTTCAAACGAAGCAATAGAGTATAGACGTTTGGATTGGTTGATTAATGACGCTCTAAGCATGTTGGTTTTTTGGCGTGAAAATGGCGCAGTGTTGCTGATAGGCTTTGGTTTTTTTTGTTCCGTTATGCTTCTCTTCTTCAGGCCAAAAAAAAAAACAAACAGCGATCGWCACTTGTGAGCTGCTTAAATACAACTCTGTTTCAAATCAGGATAATCAATCGTATCTTATTGCAAAGATTCGTTATCCAACAAAAAAACAAATCACAGCAAATGCCTTTCGAAACTCAACGGAACTCCATCTCCGTTAAAGGCAACCGACCATTAAAGGGAGTATCATAAAAAAAGTCCTGTTGAAATAGTGCACAAAAAAAATCTCGGAAAGCCAGCTCCGTCCAGTTTCCTTTAAGAATGAGAAAAAAAATAAAAAAACTGAAAAACTATTAAAAATGGATAACGCGAAAAAACGATTGATCGACCAAGTCAGCTCGAAAAGATATGTGAGGTTGCCGAAAGGCAAAAATTCAGCATGATTTTATTGCACGCAAGATCAACATCTTTMAACAGTACTGCCTTAAATATTTGATCGATTTTTCTCCAATCTGTATGCKTAATGATCGGATTATTGAAGTTTATCAAGTCGGTTAGARCACATGATTTCCTAAAATGACTYTCTATATTCCTATACACCAATTAAACGTCTATACAAAACAGGAAGCTCTTGCTTTTTCACGCACTGCCAATGGAGTCACCGTGTTACTTCTGCCAGRCATCCAACAAAAGGCCACTTTTACCTCCCAAAAAACTGGGCATCTAATAAGCAATGCGCTTTCTTTGCAACGGCTCGTCCAGCCCTTCTGGAAAGCTTTGGTCGTCATTTTTTCCCTTTCTGTGAGCAAAATCGGGTTGAGTTGAAAAACGTTCTTTGAAGTTGTCTTTAAGCGGTTTCTGTCTCTTCCCCCCGCTGTAGTAACTCTTGGCTCTTAYAAACCCAAACATCAAATTTAACCCAAATATCCATAAGTAGGAGGCCGTCGCAAGAAGTAGCACAACCTTCCAGCCAATGGGTTCTACCATTTCATTGATCATGGTTCCGATTAACTTTGCTATGCTTGCGGTTTTTCCAACGTACATTTGGTCGTTGTCTCTATCCATGCACTGGCCCCATTGCAAACATTTGGCTTGTAAAGCAGGCGACTGTTGTGAAGAACACTTGTTAATGAAATATTGGAACTTGCACACAGAGGACTCATAATGCAATTTGAGAACCTCCTGGTTCCACGTGGTTTTCAAATCATGATAAAACGCTCTCAAAATCATCAATACCAGAGAACAGATTCCCATGTACAGCAACGAGTTCAAAAATAGTTGCAAGTACGAAGTGAACAAGTATACAAACTTGGAATGTGGATGTGAGTTTTTGGACCATGGTTCGGGCAAAGCCTGTAGCTCTGGACTATGCACTAGAGATGATTGGTCTTGGTATGCTTGATGTTGGTTTTCTGGTGCATTATTGCCACCTGGCATGTATATGTAGTTGTAGTAATGGTTGTTGATCTCCAAATTGTATGGCTGTAATTTTTTGGCATGGAGATGGTTTTTGTTCTCAATGGCATGATCGTCAATCGACTGGTGAGAGTTGGCGCTATTTTTAGAGGGGTCGAAAGAAGTGTGGTTTTTGCTTTTCGATTCCTCCTTCCCCGCCTCAATTTCAACTGATTCTTTGTCTACGGGATCTTGGTTTACAGGCAAGTTGCCAAATTCGCATTCTGTGTTTTTATCTTGTTCAACATCCATTTTCCCCCGACCAGGTGAAGTTTCAAAAGTATTTGTCTTGTCTTGCGTGTCACTATGGCTATTTGATATCATTTCGTCTTGCATGCTCTCAAAAGGGGTTTGAATTTCAACGTTGTTGTTCTCTTCTCCTTTCTGGGCCATAGACACACCCAACTCTGTAGGAGAAACCATAACTTTGAAAAACTTTCTCAAAGATATATCAGTTTGATCGCTTTTTTCATTTTCAAAACCCAATTCATCGGGCAATATTTGAGGATTCCCTATCAGCTCCTCAGCCTCCAGGGCTCCTGGAAGCCCTTCAGCATCAACTTCCATTTCTGAAGAATTGCTCAAAYCGTCATCGTTCATTTTGGCGTCTTCTTGCACGCACGGATCCACATCCATCAATGACACACTTTGCAGTCTTTTTTGCTCTTCAGAATCGTCGTCCCACAAATTGAGAGTTTCTATTTTTTTGCGACACCAGCGCACTCCAGGGTCTGTGTAGTCGTGGGCTCTAAATTCATAATTCCTCACTCTTTGATGAATCGTTTGATTTTCAGCATGCCTTATAATGTTGTTTCGAAGCGCATCACCAGTCGGCTCTTGATCACTTGGCACCTTGAACTCCTTCAGCTGGATTCTGACCAAATTCTCCATTCTAAAATAAAGTAATTGTTGACCTTGTGCGGGCGTTCAGACTTGCCTCTCTTCACGTATTTTAGTGGAAATTCATCACATTATTTGTGTGGCATCTCTTGAAAATCAAAGCTGTCATATTATGGCAGGTTCTTATTTCTTTTTCTTGTGTAGGCAAATTGAGCCTCGGACAGTACCATATACCGAGTCTTTGAAACATTATTCGTTATTCATTACGCAATGTCGCTATACCGAACAACAACGCGAACCCAGAAAACAAGCCCTTAAATACTTTCTGCCAATAATAATTTTTTAACGTTGTATACCAAGAACATACACACAACTCTATATATTAGCAGCCAAAACTCAAAGCACTATCTCTGCAAATCAACCACACAAGATTTACCTGTTTTGTCGCAATGTATGATTGCCCATCTGGTCCCTTTGCTTGCTTCTTTCGACAAGTTGTTGTAAATATTTGTTGCAAAACTCTTTGGCGCAGAGTACGCACCAGAACCAAAAACTTTTCTCAACCATTCATCCTTTTGCTGCAAAGAGGTGATTGAAATAATTTCCAAAGTCTCATCTCTGATGGCGTCGACCTCAAAGATCGGTGCAGACGCCAAGCTTTGTATAATCTGCTTGGAGGCCTCCCTTGCACTCTCTTCGTAAACCCACTTGTCCTTTTTAGAGTTCTTCTTAGACTTTGTGGCCATGTTAGGAACATAAACAACTTTTTGCTGCATGTTGTTGTGCACCGCCTGCTGGTTTGAGAACCCGGCATTTTCACTGCTATGGTGGCTAGTGCTTTCAAAGTTTTCCAAGTTTTTCACACCATCCACAGGTGTTTTGCCAAAGTCATTATGACCGTTTCCTTCAGCATTAGAAAACAAAGATTCATTGTCAACGTTCAAAAGCATTTCATCGAAAAACTTGTTGCTTTTCAATTCGTCTTGCTGGAACATCCTAATGAATTCTTCCAACGTCATATCTATGTCCAAATCATGACTGACTCTTTTCACTTTCAAAGGTTTGTAGTGCTTCTTGACGTTGTTCAAAGCAGCATAAGAAACCAAGTTTTGCTGCTGTTTGATAAAAATGATCCAGTCAGCCCCTTCGACTTGTGCCCCTGCAATAACGTCTTCAACACTAAAAAAATTACGGAAAATGTCTGCACTTATTCCAGCCTTCCACAATTGATCCAAAATGGTGACACCTAACGTGTTCAACAAAGAGGTTGTAAAACTACAAACAAACACATCACATCTTTTGGGCTTCCAGTCTAGCTTGGTTTCCCGCAAATACTTGTTTCTCTTCTTGATGTTTTTGCCATTGGCTAGCTTAAAATAGTTTTGGGCAATGAGATGTATTGTTTCCCAAGCCAAGTTGAAACCAACTGCTCTTTTCGAGTAAGTTGTTTTGCCAGCCCCAGAGGGCCTCGTAATCAAAGAAATCAAGCTATCATATCTACCACCGGTTGCAATCAAACTTCTGTTCCTGCCGTCATCGTAGATGCTTTGAAACATTATTCCCTCTTTGTAAAAATGAGAGTTGTAGTTGCTCAAGGGCGAAATAACAATGTTTCTGGAAACATTGAATACTTTCAAAAAATTCAAAACTTTGGACATGTAGTTCAATGTTTCCTCAACCTTTAGAAGATAGGGGGAATCCRACATAATTTTTAGCAATCTTTTTTTTGTGCTTTCGAAATCTGCTTTGAAGTAAAACATCTCCAAATCGTTCACCGACGTTGAGGACAAGTTCAATTGAGATTTTAGTGCAGCCGTGATCTCTTTGAACGTCTTTGTAAAGCCAACTTGAGAAAGCATGTGAGAAACATAACTTCTCTGGGCTCTATCGATAGAGCAAAAATTGAAAACATTCTCCAATATGTCTCCATGATTTATCACAAAGGTCGTGTTAGATACACTAAAGACCGGAAAAACATTAATAATCTCATCAACAATTTTAATGCTTTCTGAATCGTGAAATGCACAGTCGGCGCTTGTTGTTGATATAATGTCAAAATCAATCTCTCCAAACTTTCTGGGCTCCAAGCTGGCCCATTCCTGTTCTGGAGGCCGATAAACGTATTGCATTCTATATTGCTTTGACACAAAGTTTGCATTTGGGCTCTTTGACAGATATCTAGCCATTGGGTAAGTAAGATCATACTGAAGTTGCAACACTGTGCCACCTTTATCCAACACCTCATAAACATTATTACTGATATAATTTGGCGATTTAGGAAATACAATAGGAGGCTCATCRGTTTGTATACCACCATGCTTTCTGAAAATGTTTTCCACTTCATGTTTCATTTGTGCTTTCAAAATGCAAGTGAATTTTGTGTTCACTTGCTCATTGCTTTTTGCAGATTTATCATCGTACAAAATATCGTTTGTCAAACTGTATGGCTGATTAAACAATCCCTCTCTAACCTTTTGCTGCCAAGGAGATGACGGATCACCCAAATTTTTCAAGGCCTCTTTCATCATTTCGTCTTGTCCTTTCACCGGAAGCCAACCGCTGTTCAGAAGCTCGCTAGCGCTTGGTCTTTTTTCCGGATCGTGATCTAAAAGACTTCTAACGATTTTGGCTTCAATCTTCATGTTGTTTTTGTCAAAATCTTTTGGAAACTCAATATCCTTCTTTCTCAAACCACGAAGAACATTCACTCTTTCCATACCTGTGCTAAAAGAATAGATCATCTCAAAAAAGATAATCCCTAAAGAGTACATATCAACTTTCTGGTTGTATTCACCTTGTCCGTTCAAAACTTCAGAAGCAATGTAAAGTGCCGTACCTATAGCTGAAGTCATGTCACCTCCAAYGGAATTGGAAAGCGCAATGTTTTTGGAATCTAGCTTAAGCAAATCTATCTGCTTATGAATGTTGGTGGCTAAGCCAAAGTCACCAATTTTGATGTTCAAAAACTCATCAATAAAGATGTTCATTGGTTTTAAGTCCCTATGGACAATACCCTGWGAATGAATGTAGGATAATGCATCCAAAATCTGCCTCAAAAGTCGCCAATACTCATCCTTTTGCCTATTCAAGTTTTCGCTCAGTATCAAATCTTGTAAAGTACGATTTTCGCAGTACTCCATTTGAATATACAATGTACTTTTCATCATTTCTTTTTCCAAAACCTCCTGTTTGCCCTTTTTCACTTTAAGCTGTAAAGATAAACCGGTGTCCTGTTCATCGTCATCCTCGCTCACAGTGCTCGAGATCTGCTGATCGTTTGATGTTTGACTATTGCTGGTTACGGCATCAGCTTCTTCATCACTGGAATTGCCAAAGACAATTTCAGGATAACTGTTATGCACTGAGTTTTGAAAAGAGTTTGAGATAAAGTCCCAGTGCTTATCGTTTAGACCCAGAGTACTTGAAATTCGCTCAGAGTTTGTCCAGAATTTAGAGGGGGTGCCATCCCGACGATTCTTTGATGGGCTGTTGCTCACTGTTGAAATGGCTGGGCTTTGTGAGGCCGTCAAATCAGATGCGGTGCTGGAGTTGTAAAATTTGGTTTTTGGAGCCTGGAAAAACCCACTTTCCTCATCACTTGTGTCATCTTCAGAGACAGACTCAAGAGCGTCTTCATCCGAAGATGTTTCCACAGCATCGTCTTCATATACGCTTTCCTCAAGCCATGCAGCGTAGTACCGAACAACATATTGATGGTTCAAAGAAGCTAGAAGCATGACCTCACTCAAAATACTGGACAACTTGTCTTCTGTTTGCCGGACTTTCTTTATAGCGTAATATCTACTGTCCAATAAATTTCTTGCCTTCACAACTTGACCAAATGCTCCTTTACCCAAAACAGCAATTTCTTCAAAATCGGTAGCATATCTCGACTTGACCCCAAGAGAAGCGGAGGAGAACCTTGATCCAACGTTGAATGATCTTCTTCTGTTTGAAGAAGCTTGATTTTTCAAAGTGTTTAGCGTAGTCACGTTTTGGTGACCAAAAGTAGAGTTTGATTTTCTTCTGTTCATACTAACAATGGAAGTTGAAGAAACTGGCTTTTCAGGGCTGTGAACTTGAAACTTGCTATACGAGGAATCGATATTGGTTCTCAAAAACTTCATGGGTAGCAATTCCATAGGGTTTAGCCTTTTTTTAGGATTTTCATCCAACATTTTTTTCAAAAAATGTTCCAAACTCGGATCCAATGTATTGAACTCAAAAAACTCTGCAGGCGATGATATGTTCAAAGTTGTATCTGTTCCATTGATTACTTCAATGAAAAGCACTCCCAAATACCAGATATCTGTCTTCCTAGACGGTTTGGTTAGCGAGTCTTTAAGCTCAGCAGGTTTCCAAGAAGATTGCATCAATTCTATTTTACTTGAGGTGGTTTTGTTTGGATGCCTGGATAACATGTTTATGATTGTGTACGAGTAAGCTGTATGCGTAAGTTTTGGTGTGTTTGTCCCATATACATTGTCTTTGTATAGGTGTATGGTTTCCAAATTAATGTACCGATGGGCCAACCCATTTTTGTGTATGGCTTCTAAACCTTCGAGTAACCTGATCATCCAGCCTCTTGCGGTGACTAGATTCACAAAACCAACAGCGCTTACTATCTCATTAAAAGAGTTCCCGCTGGGTATGTATTCGGTTAAGAGTCTTATTTTCCATGCAAAAGTAGCACTATTGTTGCCTGTTCTCTCCACACTATAGGCATACAAGTGGCACACGTTTTCGTTGTTTATGTTGGACATCACTTCCAACTCCTTTTCCAAGTTGGATATTTCTTTTTTCCCGTTTGCTGAGTTGAAGTAGKTGTTATCCAACGTTATTTCTGTGAGMAGGTAATAGAAATTGTGCATTGTGTCAGACCCAGCCAAGGTAATGGCCAAAGGGGATTCTGGTGGGATATAGGGTTTGACAAGCGACTGCTTTGCAAAAGAGAGCACATCATGAGGCAGCGAGACAGGTATAGGATCGATGACAGACTGGAATGAGTAAAAMAGTTTGCTACCTGGTATTTCACATTTGATTACTTTAGGAAACGTGAAAGCTTTGCCAATTCTCACCAATTCATCTGGAGCAAGCAAGTACGCGGTTTCATCTTCATCTTTAGCTTTGTTGAATATTTCATCTGAAAGTGCCATTTCTGTATAAAGTTTCCGCTGCTCTTCAACCAGCTCATTGACGTACTTGTTCGTTTCGAGGTCTTCCTGTGCCTGTTGTTGGCGTAAAAGTTGCTGCTCTTCCTCGTACTTTTCTCTTTCTAATTTCAATCTTTCCATTCTTTGATCTTCTAATGACTGAGTATTTGCCAAAGTTTGAAACTCATCAAGCCTTTCCTGTACCATTGAAGTTATTTCAAAAAGTATTTGATCACCTTTAGAAGTTTCGTAGATGTTGTTGATTTCTGTTCTTAGTTTTTGCAATTGGGATGCCAAAATGTGCTCATCATCTTTGAACTCAATCAATGGAGCCTTGTTTGGATACGTTGTAGGTAGTGTGACGTGCAAAGTTATCGAGGACTCTGCTGGCTCTTTGTTGACCGATCTTAAGGAAATCTCAAAGATTATTTGTGGATGAACGTCCCATTTGGATTTTTTGGTGGTTAAATCAGTGAAATCTTCATAGTAAATTGACTTTATGACTTCCAACTCTGCCAATTGAATTTCGTAATATTGATCAAGTGTAAGATGGCTAGTACTACTGTAATCCATTCGTGTGCTGCCAAATGGTAAATCTTTCAAAAAGTTTCGTGTCGTAAACGGCCGGATGGAAAGTGGAACTGTAATAAGGATTGAGGTGCGGGGGGAGGTTGTCTTAACGAAATAATAAAAAAAAGGGTTCAGCTCTTTGCGTTTGCTGTTTTCGTTTTGGGTTTCCTTATCCGTCTAGCTAATTTTAAACCATCGAAGCTAGCCACTGAAGCAGGTCAACAGGGAAGAATAAGGTTTGTTTGCAATCTATGCAAAAGCCTGTTGAGTTTTTCTGGAACCACGCATAAGTCACATGAAAGATGAAATGGGTAACCCGAAAAAAAGCGCTTTTCTTGATGAGCACACGTGATAGCTTAAAACGTTTCTCAAGAGGTTGACGATCGTTGTCGAGATAAGATCGTAATACAATATAATTTTAAAGGTGAAAAGAAGTGAAAGATTTTTATACCATATATATGTAATGCCAATAAGAAAATGGTTTATCTTAGTTAGTGCCGTTGTTGTTCARTGGCATGGACTCTTCGTCTGCAGGAACACGGATGATGGAAGAAATACCGGAAGACTTCCAATATGGATCTTTTTCTTGCAAAGTGACTTCTGAATCGTCCAACAATGGTTTGAAACAATGGTTTTTCGTGTCGTAGATTGAGGGAAAGTTTCTTCTATAGCTCCACCACGCAATGATAAAGCCCAAGACACTTCCAATGATCACATCCACAAAGTGGTGTCTGTAGTCTTGGGTTCTCGACAAGGCAATCAGTGTTGCACCAACCAAAGGCAGTAAAGCGACAACCTTTCTCCAAGAGCCAGAAGTTGGGTATTCCGTCAACAATTGACCACARAGCCACATGTACAAGTACCCTAGACCGGCAAAGCTTTCTGAACTGTGACCACTAGGAGTGGTTCTGAAACCGTCGTATAGTCTTTCCGAGTTGGTCGTTGTGCAAACGTCCTTTGCGTACACCAAAACGTTTTTTGGAGTGCCCTCTTTTGGAATGCATCTGCTCAAGAAGTCAGGTCTCAGTCTACCAATCCAGTTTTTCAAGTAGTCGGTCAGCAAATTGGTGTAAGTAATACCCAACAAAAGACCCAACAAAGATATGTACCAGACATAGTATTTGTGTCTTTTGTCTGCCAAGATCAATGTGAAAAGTGTGATTGTGACTACAGGCACAGCAATGGTGTACACCATCAACTGCGAGTTGTTGACTGTTTGTGGGGAGGCATATGGATGCGAAATCGACAAATCGTTGACGTAAAACTGTCTTTCAAAMGGCTTAAAGCGGGCAACTGGAATGTTGATGACAAAAGCCAAAACCAAGAAAAACAGGTCTGAAACTCTCCATTTTTGCAAAAGATTGTACCGTTGCGTACCCAATCTGTCCATACCGAGTGTTACTCTGTTCATTTTTTTTTGTGTTTTTTTTATTTGTGCTATCAAAGTTTGATCGATTGTGTAGGTGTTGTCTTCAATGTCTGCTTCTGTTTTTATACCTCGTTGCAAAGATCAAAAATTAATCAAACTGGGTYTGTGTTGATCAGCTTGCTAACATATAACCCTTTTGATAACCTCTCATTGAGCAAAACAGCACATGAGCTTTAMTGTTATTAAACTTTTTTCTCGCATTGTATTCTTGTGATTTTTTGCTCCAATTTTTAAGTATTTTTTTTAGCTTTTCAGTGCCCGCAGTCAAATTTGCTCTCATTGTTTCATAGATTTCTGACTAATATAGGGCCACGTGCTGTTGCTGGCGCTRAAATTTTCATATAACGTGACGCARTTGCGACACCAGTTATAATGTCAAAATGTGCTTGTGTTGTRCYGGTAGGTTTACCAATAGCTCCTTGWAAATYAGATATATTCGTATGAAACCAATATAACCGGATTACACAAAGGAAARCACTGCATCACTRAAGCTGTTATTTYTTTYAAWMGTTTATCTATATCTCTCTATACTTTGTATATTGTTTCTCCTTCTCCCATTTGTAGTAACACTYGTGAKGAGTAGRGTCATTACATAGGCAGTAGTCGTCTATGCTGATGACAACCATCTGCGTACGAASTACTCATGCCAAGGCAACCGGCGATTGTMATTTGTCAATTTAATGCGTGTTAAAGAGTGTTTGACATCCATTCAAAAAGYCAATGGTGCAAAGCTCTAAAAAMGTCAAGSTGAGGCCAGTTTGGAAAAACGGTCATGTCCATCTTTAGTGATGCATAGGCAAAACACACGCGTCAAAAAAACACAACCCATATTCGCCGAATAGTTCAGCGGTTATTTTACTATTTATTCTAACKTTTTCAAAGTTGTACCAGTCTTTGTCCTGAACTCAAGCTCCTCTAAGACCAAAAAAAACAAGCCAAACACAAGAAGAAAATAAAGCATTAAGCAATCAGCAAATGTCAGGGTTTTTCAGAGATGCTCGTGGTTTAAAGCCAAGAAACAACATCTTTGATAAAATTAGAGGCAATGCAGTCTCCACCAGCTTGCACCGTTGCAGCGAGCCTMAAGGCAGTCAATYACCCAYTAATCAATATAGMAATGTTGCAAATAACAGTTGCTACAATGCAAACTCTGATTTCAATAACGAGTCGTACGATAAAACCGTTGGTAACAGTTTCAATGATGACRAATGTTTGGAAGCCAAATTTCAAAGCACTGTGCGTCAAAACTYCAATAAGTACCAAGACAGACCTGAGACTCAAGAGGATCTAATTGAARACAATCATCGTYTTACTCACAACCCAGGCGAGGTTTTTGGAATGAAACTCAATAGCTCTTCTTCTAAGCACAATGCGAGTTCAGAAAACCCAACTGCACACAAAGAAGAAAGCAGTGATAACGACGATTGTGAAATTACTGACATAAAGGAGTTTAGCAATGAGCCACCAAATAAGCCCATTGATTCTAAGCAAGGCAATAGCAACAAAAACAATGAATATGATGGCTCAGCGGATATCGGTCACAAAAACGGAACAAGTGACACAAGTGTGTATTCACACTCCAATGAATTTTTGCTTGAGGCGTTCACTAACACTCAAAGAATGTGCTCTGTTTTAAAAAGCGATTTGGACAAATCCAAACAGGAAAATTATTTACTTGTTCAAAAAAATGACAACTACAAGGATGTGGTGGGCAAAATCAAGAGTAAACTGATTTTTTTAAGTACCAGAATGGAAAATATGCAAGATTTGAGCACAAAATTAACCAAAGAACAGGAAAAACATGTTTTGAATTCGGTAGAAGCGCAAAAACAACACACTCATATGAGAACTGAGCTGAACAATGTAACAAAAACTTTAAAAGAGTTTCAAGAGAGTTATAAAAAGCTGCAAGCAGAAAAGAAGCAGTTAGAGGACATCAACTTGCAAAAAAGTTTAGAAGTTGAGATTCTGGAAAAAAAGATTTTGGTMAAAGATAATAGTTTGAATTGCAAGCTCGATAAACTTATGRAAGCTTATCATCAAGATTTCAATGAGTTAAAAATTGATTTGTCTGAAAACGGTGAAAAATTAGCCAGTGAAGTACAAGAGAGGATATTCAAAAATTTGRAGCAGAATTCTAAATCAATTACTGACAATTTAAGCCAGTTATTTTTGGAAAAATTTATGGAAAAGACAAAGTTTTTAAAAGACAGCAATTTGAAACAGAGCGGGACATTTGAAAGATTAAATCGTGATACAGAAATAAAACTTGCTGCGTATTCCAAAGAAATCACCAAAAAATTGAATTGCATTGGCTCAACTGCGTCATCTAATTATTCAAATCTTTTGGAGCACATCAATGGAAGCATTGTTCTTAGAAGCGAAAAATTGCATGAGCTGGTGATGGACCAATTTTCCAAGTCAGCTCTCTCTTCACAAATTTTCAAAGATTTGTTGAACGAGCAGTTAACTGAAATTTTACAAAAAACGGTTGATCCTTTGGACTTTAAAAATGTTTTGGAAAAACAAGCAACTTTGACACAAGAAAACACAAGTTTGACACATAAATGCAACGAACTGCAAACGGAAAAAGCACAACATGTTGTGCAAATTGATGAAAGCAAAAATATGATTATTGAGTTGAGCAGAAACGTGGATATTTTCAAAAACAAAGTTGACTCACAGGAGCAAGATTTTCGAGCCAAATTGGGTGATCAAGCTAACAAACTGAGAAATTTAGAAAACTTGAAGAAGACGCAAGATCAAGTAGTGGAGCTGCTGGAAAAAGATAACAAAGCGTTGAAATTGGATCTCGCCACCTATAGCTGTGATGAATGTTTGGCTAATAGTGGAATTAAAAACCAAGTGACTGTGTTGGAAAAGCAGTTGCAAGTGATCATGCAAGAAAAGGTTGAATTTCAAGAAAAGATTTTTAGTTTGGAAAACCAATTGGAGAATTGGAACATCCAAAACAACACGCATGCAAGCCACATTGTTGCTAAAAATGCAGAGAGTACAAAAAACAAAAGAGTTGCCACGTCCACCACTGCAACCAGTGAATTTGAGCTCGTTTCGAGTGCACCAGAATTGGAAGTTGAAAACACTATTTTCAAGGCTCCAATTAATAAAAAAGCAAACCTTCAAGTGTGTGTGACTGCGCTGCCTAGAGAAATGAATGACGCAACTAGTGGGAAAACAGGCAAAAAAATGTCTACTGAGATGGGATCGAAAAGATTTGAGTGTTTTGATGAAAGTGCTGACAAGAACAATGATGAAAACAAAGATGATTTCTTTGCTGACCAAACTTTAAGTTTTAACACACAACTGAAAACGTTGCTGGACACAGCTAGCAAGTACAAGAGAAAAAGCAACTTTTCAACGGGTGGAGGCGATGTGAAATTCACCAACACTGAGTGTTCTTCTTCTGTGGCTGGCAAAAAGAAGAATGTCGGGCCCAAAATTTCTATGAAAACCATGGCCAAAAACAACGGAGCTGGAACATATGATGTGGTCAAGAAGGCTAATGTGACAAAGTGTAGAGGTGTGAAAAACAAAAAAGTGAAAGCAATGCCGTGAGCTGTTTGTGTTTGTGCTTTGAAGTGGCGTATGCAACACTGAGCTAACTATGTATTATATAAGTTTGATAGTGTATTTATTACAGGATTTACTGTTTGGTTTAACATGAGTAGTTTTTGGATGAAGTTTGAGTGATGAGTTTGCATAATTGTTTTTGGGATTGTCAACAAGAAATTGGAGTACATCAAGTAACGTGCTACAAAGTTCTTGCTTGTTTGTTATTGTTTGCCAAACTGTCTATTTAATCGATTTAGAAGCGTGATTTTAGGGTTTTAAGTTCAAGTAATCTCACAATCACTAGGATTTTTTGGTGTTTTTCTCGAGTTAYTAGTGCTATTTGTTTTCAAGTTTTATTCACAATCGAGGCCGTATGTTCAGRCATTCGACAAGAACTGATGATCTTTGCCATTGCTCGGTTTTGCAATACGTCAAAAATAAACAAACGTTTCATAATAAATATATATATTTTTGTAAATACAAAAATGTTTTTTTTTTTAGCATTAAACCGCTTTTGAAAAGCTAAACTTTTTAAATTAACCTATTGATCTTGGTGATAACGTCGTTTTCGTCCAGTTTATGGAAAATCTTTGTGACGTTATTTGCTCCGGTGTCTCCTACTTCAGTGTCTTCTATTGCTCTGTCATTAATCCCTTTGTTAGTATTCACCTCGCTAATATGCAAAACCGGTACGTCAAAACAATATTTATCCCACCATTCTTTATTCAGTGGGTTATTGATATCTATGATTTCCAAGCCCACCATCTCTTTATATTCTGGTTTTTTCAAATATATTTCGTCCAATACATACAAAGCTTTGTCGCACAATTGACAATTATCTTTTGAAAACAACGTCATGTTCACTCTAGCCCGCTCACTCGCATTCACATACGGCGTGGCCACTTTGGTGTATTGTCTAATTGAAGGGTTCCACACACTAGTGTATTGTTTGATTGGGGTTCTTGATATACTTGTATTTTGTTTAAGCAAACTCTTGAACGTACCGGTATAAACCGAYTTRTTCAAAARGTATGGTTGCATCACAGATTTTGTTGCAATCATTGGTGAAGRAGGAGTTTAGTTGGTTGGTTATGGCTTTGTGTTTTTTTGACACCAAAAGACATAAACTAATGCAACTTTTAYCAAAWAATAATCTAACCAACTAAACTATCATATAAATATAAACACAAATATAAATAGATAGAGATATAAATATAAATCTCGTTTAACAACTTCTCCGTAACCTCGGAACATCTAAAAATCATACTCTTGTACGGTACCAATGAAAAAAAAAACCAAAAAAAAAAACAACAACATCACGTCATAAAGACGTGGAGACGYAGTAGGCATAATAAACGTAGACACAAAGTAGGCATAATAAACGTAGACACACAGTAGRYATAATAAACGGAAACACAAAGAAAATCATKAATAGATAGAATGTATTTAGTTGAAGATCATTATGAAATAAAGCCAYCGTCAGTGGGGTGAGCGTTGCAWTTCTGTCTACTTCTAACAAAAAACCATCTTTTCTCTGTTCCAAGAAAACACATTTCCTTACTCCTCAAACACACGGTCTTGWCATCTTACTGTRCGCACACTYAATATTTCACTGSACACRCACRCACACACACACACACACACACGCACACACAATACCTCGTTTACCGTCACTACCGTAATGRTTCGTRAAAGAAGAGTCGTAACTGGAACARATCACGTCAGAAGGCTACTTGAATAGTTGCCYGTCTGGTGTTTATTACCCAAGAATTTCTTACTTTAAGATCTAGCACCAAATACTATTATCAGGAGCAATAGCAAGTAAAGTAGCTACCACTATTAGCACTAYTATCACAAACAAAGTGAGTGAAGCAACTAGTATACTTATTRCTACTACCACGAGCCATTGATAAATTGTACACTGAAGACTTTGCRCTAATATRAGTTAGCACCRGTACACTTTGTTTTACCAATYRCCCAWTCACGTGACTAAATACTATCTTTTAAACAATTTTACCCACCCGACCACCGAACTACAATATGTTACCCGAATGGTACAGTAAAGCRTACCCGACCATTKACAATATRTATAAATATATATTYRAATATAAATTCAATTTTGTGTAATTTCCCCAACTGATGGAAATAACAAGAATATATAATTTATTTTATAGTATAAAATGTTCTGGGTCAATTTTTCCTTGAAATTTAATTTAAACACTTGATTTCGACGTTGAAAGTTAAGGTTTTAGAGTTAAGGTTAAGTTTCTAATTTTGATCAAGTTTATCTGATTTATAWGTATCTTATTCAAATTRAATACGTAATGTCATGAGTTATTTATAGAWTCAGTARTTATTTTCAAGAGTTGTTGTAAATGTTGGTTGATAGTTTCCATTGGTGTTTGGATGTGTTTTCTCTCTTTWCTGTCCAWGAGCRATTAATTAASCTATTTCTCTCTCTCTCTCTCTCTCTCTCTCTYTCTCTCTCTCTTATAAGACTGATCAAAAGCATTACACCCAAGAACGAAGTAAAAAGTGAGAGTGAAAAAATTGATTAGCCAAATTCAAAGAAAAAGAACTTGGGCAAAAAAGAATAGACAATAATGAGCTCTCATCAYAATAGTAATAAGGGGAGTTTCAACACAAACCAGCAATTCGTTACTCCAATGGGAAACAACAAGAACAATCCACAAAAAATACATGTTGCACATAGAAGGTCTCCTAGTGAGTTGACTAATTTGATGATTGAACAGTTGAATATTGGGAATGAAAATAGATCAAATGAGAGTAGATCAAATGAGGGTAGATCGAATTATCACAATTCTCAAAACCCCTCTCCGTTTTTGCCACCTCCACCCTTACAGGGCAATGCCAACAACAACAACAACAACAACAACAACAACTATTACCATTACTCTGGACACAGCAACAGCAACAGTAATGCTGGGAGCAGAGGACATTCCAGAAACAACTCGTATGGTAATGCCCAGAACAGCAACGGTGGTGGTGGATCCGACACAMACTACCACAAGCGCAAGAGCGACTCACAGTCCTCGATTGTTTTGCAGCCGCCACAATCGTCGTCATCATCATCTGCTCAACAAGGCCATTCGAGAAGACACTCGTTGGGATTGAACGAGGCCAAAAAGGCKGCGGCAGAAGAACAGATGAAGAGACAGGGCCAAATGAGTGGGCACAACACACCACCACATTCCAGTACATCCAGCGGTCTTTCAAGTGGCGTCACCACCAGTAGCACCTTGAGTCAACCACCAGTAGTGCAGGCCCACGGAAATGGTCTAAATCACAGCAGAAACAATTCTCTGAATGCGTTCACTTCTCCGAACAAGTCGTTCCAGTTTCCGGCCAAACCTCCTTCGTTTGGAAACAGTAACAGTAACGGTAACGACAACGACGAAAACAGCGGTCAAGATTACCATTACGCTTACTCGCCAAGAAAATTTCAACAATCCCACTCTAGAAACAATTCCGGGTATAACAGTGGTTCAACAGGTGGAAGTGGTGGAGGTTATGCTAACAACAACAACAACAACAACAACAACAATCAGCATTATTCGCACAAAAATCAGAACAGCCACTCGGGCCAGCAAAGTTTGTTGCTCGAACCGTTGCAAACCCACCACCACCATTACAACAACAGCAACAGCAGCAACTTCCACAAACACTCGATGTCCAAYTCAAATTCAAACTCTAACTCCAACGCGAACCCGCAGAGCCAGAGAAAATCGTTGTTTGCTCCGTACCTGCCACAGGCAAACATCCCGCAACTGCTTCAAGAGGGGAAATTGGTGCTTGGGACATTGAGAGTCAACAAGAAAAATAGAAGTGATGCGTGGGTCAGCACTGACGGGGTCTTGGACGCAGATATCTTTATTTGCGGGTCTAAGGACAGAAACAGGGCCTTGGAAAACGATTTGGTTGCAGTGGAATTGCTTTGTGTCGACGATGTGTGGGGATCCAAAAAGGAAAAAGAAGAGAAAAAAAGACGCAAGGACCAAGGTTCAGTGCAACAAGATCTTTTAAACTCAGGTGAAGACTACCACAACGACGCCACTGTTTTGTCGCCAAGAAAGGATTCTACAAAAAGATCGTCTTTTATTGATGAACCAGTGATTCCAAGTGCCGGGAATTCAAACTTGGCTAATTTCAACAACGATAACAACAACAATGCAAAGACTCACGAAAACGACTTCAAAAATGACTCTGATCAACAACAAGGCCTAAAAAGAAGAGGGTCCTTAAAGCAAAGACCAACACAAAAGAAAAACGACGACGTTGAAGTCGAGGGCCAGTCATTGTTGCTAGTCGAAGAAGAAGAAATTAACGATGATTTCAAACCATTGTACGCAGGCCACATTGTTGCTGTGTTGGACAGAATYCCAGGACAGCTGTTCAGCGGGACCTTGGGTTTGCTAAGACCATCCCAATCCTCTTCCTCCAACTCTTCAGAAAACAACAACAACAAAGACAACAACAACAACAACAACAACAACAACAACGAGCACGTAAGAAAGCCAAAGATTGTTTGGTTCAAACCAACAGACAAAAAAGTGCCTTTGGTGGCCATCCCTACCGAGCAGGCCCCAGAAGATTTTGTTACCAACTCGGAAAACTACGCAAACAAGTTGTTTATCGCGTCCATCAAAAGATGGCCAATCACCTCTTTRCACCCATTCGGGACTCTTGTTGAGCAATTAGGCGAGATCAACGAATCAGCAACCGAGGTGGAAGCTATCTTRAAAAACAACAACTTTGAAAGTAATGAGTATCTGGACCCACAAAACAGATCAAGGGAAAAACCGATTTTCAAACCATAYCCTTTCCAAAGCGACACCACACAGAGACCAGTCTATCAAAGCCCAAACATCCACACGATCAAACAAAGCTTGAACGGACCTCACGACATGGCTTTGCAAGTGGAGCATTTTGCTCCTGGTGGTTCCAATGCCGGTGCAGAAATTGTAAGATTTTCAGTACACGTTGTTGATGTAACCGAGCACATTGAAAACGGGTCGAGTTTGGACAGAAGAGCAAGAAAAAGATCCACAGGTGTGTATTTGCCCCAAAAAACGGTCTACCTATTGCCGCAAAAAGTCAATAGCGAGTTGTCCCTAACAAAAGGGTCCAAGGCAACCACATTATCTGTCCACTACGATATTGACTTGAGCAACGGGAAGATTTTGGGTCAAAAAATTGAGGAAAGTTTTATTGTTCCAGACGGCGAATCGATTGGAGAAGAGGAATTGGAAAYAGCTCCAAACGCAAAAACTGCAGCTCCTACAGCGCATTTCATCGAATCCATTCAGAAAATTGCCTCTCTTTTCAACCAATTAAGAATGAACAACTCGAAAAACAGCATCACCCCAAGATTGTCCCTTTTGGAAACTTTAGACGACGAAAAAATCAAAATTTCTGATTTGAACTACTATTTCAATGAAAACGGTTACATTATGAAAGAGATCCACTTCAAAGTCAACAACACAGTGGCAGAATTTAACTACTCAAAGTTAGGTGATCAAGCTTTCTTAAGAAGACACGCAGAACCATTATCGACCAAATTCCAGTATTTCCTGCACAGAATTTCGGAATTCAATCAATTTGACACGGTTTTGAATTTGGGGAACCCTGAACTGTGTTTAAAATCGATTTCTAAAATTGAAGACAACCACTTGCGGAAATGCATTGAAATATTGTTTTACAAAACACTRAACAGATCGAAATATTACATTGCCGGCAAAGTCGACCCAGACCAGTTTGGCCATTACCTGTTGAATTATCCAATCTACACGCATTTCACATGTCCTTTCAAAAGATATGCGGATCATGTGGTTCACAAACAGCTAAAGGCTGTTTTGAAAAATCAAGTAGACTCTTTCAACGCTGGCAACGATATCGACTCGTTGAAAATTACTGCTGAGTACTGCAATTTCAAAAAAGACTGCGCTTTTGCAGCACAAGAACAAAGCATTCATTTGCTGTTGTGCAAGACAATTAACGATATGTGCAAAAACAGCAACAACATGGACCAGGTTTTGACGCTTGGACTGGTAATTCAAGTGTACGAGTCCTCGTTCGATGTGTACCTACCGGAGTTTGGTATTGAGAAAAGGGTGCATGGGGACCAGTTGCCTGTCACCAAAGCCGAGTTTGACAACATCAACAAGGTTTTGGAGCTTTACTGGAATCCATCAATCGATTCAGCGACTTTTATTCCAAACGACGAGAAAAAACCAAACTCTTACAGATCTTCAATCAAAAACAATTTCAAGTCTTCTTCTCACAATATTGCCAAAACTGAGCTGAGAAAAATTCCTGAACTTTCCCAGGAGCTGCAAAAAACGTTTCAAGATTGGCATTTGGAGCCTCCAACTCTTTCCCTACTATCCAAACTGACGACCAAGTCTTCCTCCCTTCCTGAAACTTCCGGGTCCGCTTCATCGCCATTGAAYGTATTYAAAAACTACACCACAACAAGGATCGAAGGTGATCTGGAAAAATCCCATGTCCAGGAGATCAGAGAGCTGGACTATGTTCCTATCTTGGTGAGAGCGGAAATCGGGATGGCTTTACCGTGCTTGTCGGTGCGTGCTTTGAATCCGTTTTTGGAATAAGCTTACRAACGAATAACCGATGCCGCTTYCTAATGACAATTTGAGTYTTTTTGGGAAGGAAACTACTATGTATACTTTTTACTTTTTGTATATTCAAYTACTRAACAATAGAATGTCATTTAGGCTTTACTGCTGCAAACAGCCTTTTACGTCTCGCATTTTTGAAATTTCATTTCAACTGCGTYATTTGTTTCGGTCATTTTTTTTTTTTTTTGAATTTCAAAAGTTGCTCTCGAGATATATATACAASAAAGTTGAATGGGTTAAAAAAGAWTGTTTCAAAGYGGGTGATAAATTAGAACAATCTTTAACCAAAGACACACACAYACACACACACATTYCATCATGTTTACCTCAAAGTTCTTTRGTAAAAATTTGGTTGTTCCGTCTTCCATTWCCAAGTCTCTGATCCAAACCAGATCACTGCATCCTGCAACTGTGCCTTTGTATGCTAAAAAATCCAAAAAGAGCAACGGCAACGGTAGTAGTAACGAGAAAGCAGACTCTSCAGMCACTCCAGCCGATGTTCTAGACCCAAAGGARTTTAAATCAAAAGTCAGCGCTGATCTGACCAAATTGCTAGAACAACAAAAGAAAACGTTAGCAGAAACGGCCAAGGGCAGAAACGATGTCAAGATCTTTGACAGTTTAACAGTTGGCAAGGAGAAATTCACAAATGTWGCTTCYACATCTCAAAAGGGGAAAAACTTGCTGATAATCACTGTTTTTGATCCTAAAAACAGTAAAAACGTTGTGTCGGCRATTTTGGGGGCAAATCTTAACCTCAATCCAGAAAGAATCCCAGACAACGATCAACAACTCAAAGTTGTGTTGCCGCCAGTAACACAGGAAAGCAGAAATCAAACATTGAAGTTGCTGAAGAAATACAACGACGAATTCAAGTCTGGTCCTTTTGCCAATGTGAGAAACAAGTACTTGAAAGACCTTAAACCGTATGGTTTCAAAAACGAAGACGCTAAGAAATGCTCCAAGGAAATAGAAAAAGTTTACAAAGATTTTGGTGACAAGTTACTTCAGCAGTACAAAGCCGTTGAAAAGTTGGTTCAACAAGGTTAAACAAATTGCGGAGTCAATCATGTACATAAATATACACATTATAAAACTTAGAATACAAAAAAACATAAGCTTTTCTTGAAAGTTGTTTGGTCTGTCCGTCTAGCTCTTTGCAAGCTTGAAAATTTCTTTTACTCTTGTCCATGGACTCATCGTGTAGGAAGCGGTGTTTAAAGCTTTTACAAACTCCCAAGCCTTTTTGTTGTCCTTGATTGGATAATCGATTTGTGGAGGAATTTGAGTAGAAACAAATGGCAATGTGTCATAGCAAATGCTTTTGGCATTGCACAATCCTAACAAACCTTCTTCACCTCCAAATTTGGCATACCCACTTCCGTTGCAACCACCAAATGGCAATTGGCAGACATAAAAAGTGGCAAAATCGTTAATGGCAACGTTCCCGGTTGTTAATCTTTCTGCTACGTAAACACAGTCATCATAGTTGGCACCAAAAACAGAACCACCCAAACCAAATTCAGCACTGTTGGCAATTTCGATAATGGAGTCCAAGTTGTCCTTTGCTTTCATAATAGTCATGATAGGCCCAAAGACTTCATTTTGTGCAATGTCCATATCTGGAGTCACATCAACCAAAAGTGTTGGTTGAAAGTAGTGACCCATGGTGTATTTTGGGTGCTGGTATCTCGAACCGCCGTGCAACAATCTGGCCCCCTTGCTCACGGCGTCTTGCACCATGTCTTCCAATTGTTGAAATCTGTTGTCGCTGATCATAGCTCCCATGTCCACGTTTTCAACCAGATCATCAATGTCCGATCCCAATCTCAAACCACCGACTCTTTTGTTCAAGATGTTTACCAACTCATCGTATTTTGACTCGGCCACAACGATTCTTTCGATCCCAATACAATTTTGACCGGCAGATTGGAAAGTACCTCTCATGATGATAGAAGATAAGCTTTGCAAGTTTTTCACAGAGTTTAAAACAATAAAGCAGTCCTTCCCACCCAATTCAACAACACAGGGCGTGATCGGTTCTGCAGCTTGCTTCAAAACATGTTGAGCCACAGGTTTACTTCCGATAAAAGTCAAATGTTTGAAATTTGGATTGGCAGAAAAATAGTCAGCGGTATATTTTTTGGTTTTAGAAGTCAAAAGAGATGCCGATTCCAAGTTTGGTGGGAAACAATAAAACAAGTTGACCAATTCTGGATCGTGTCCACAGACCTCTAGTACTTTTTTGATAATCCCRGTGAAGTATTCAGAAGAGTAAATGACTTGTTCACTGCATTTAACAATGATGGAGTTCCCGGTAAAAATAGATGCAACGATAGGYCCCAAAAGATTGTGGAATGGATAATTCCAACTAACAATTGCACCAACCAAACCCAATGGTTCGTAAACCACTTTAGCACCTTTGTAAAACTTCAAGAAAAAATGAGTTGGACCAGGTCTTTTGTCGACTTTGGTTAAAATGTCTTCTCCATGTTTCAAAATCCAGTTGATTTTCTCCAAACTAACCAAAATCTCACCCATACTCCCATCAACCAGTGTTTTCCCACTGTCCAAACTACAAACTTTTGCAATGGACTCTTGATTTTCCAAAATGTAGTCGTACAAAGTCACCAACACTTGTTTTCTTTGTTCAAATGTAGTGTTTTTCCATTTCAATTGAGCTTTTTTACTTTTCAAAATAGTTTTGTCCAAATCTTCAGTGGTCATGCTTGGGAATTTACCCAAGTAGGCACCTGTGGCAGGACAATAGGAGTAGATGTTTGAAGCATCGTTATCTTGGAAACAACTTGCTTTCTGTATTCTTTTGCCCTTCCAGTGAGGTTTGGCTTCGTCAGGAATCGGATACTGAAATTTGATAGGTTTTGGAATTTTCGATTTCTTTTGGTTTAGCAAMAACTTGCTGGTGACCAATACCACAAAAATGGTGGCGATGACTGAGACATACATTGGTTGGTCTTTGAAGAAATGAGTGTTGTTTGTTTTGAAGTTGTGAGGATGCACGCTGTGAGGTTTGTGTTCCATTTTTTGTAATATTAGAAGTTTCTAAAATTACTTTTTGAAATTCAATTTTTTCCCAGAAATTGTTTGGTTGATATCAGGTTTTCACAGAACCTTTTTGCTCAAGGTTATTAAACGACCAATGGATAATCAAAAACAAAAAAATCAAAAGACAATTCGAGAAACGTTCATTGCAGTTTGCTCGTTTAATGGCAACTCGCATTGTTACCTTCAAAAACCTGGTCCGATCGGGGCAAAGATTTTGATTCTGTCGTTTAAAAGTTCCTGAATATGAGCAGCCCCCAATGCCACCCACGTGACCTGACTGCACAACAAATTATGGTTTATGAAGGTTTTGCGATGTTCAAGAATTGTGCTGCAACCATTTGGGATTAGCTTTGGGCAATGAGTATCATCGGATTGAGGATTTTAGCCCCATAGAGCAGCTTTTTTTTTTTTTCTTTTTCCGTTCAAAGAACCAAACAATTGGAGCAACTTTACGTGAAGATTTACAAGAACATTTTTCTTATTTTCAAAATTTTCAAAATTTGGGGTGGCCAAAAAAAAAAAGGTATACAACATAGATAAAACGAATGTGGTAGAAACCAGGCTTGACGCTTTGTGTTTGTGGAAATTAAGGTAAGTGTCAGCAAACGCGCACAAATCATTTGGCRTTCACATGAATTTCTGCGGTTGGAGTGGTGACGGATTTGACCAACAAATCAATAACCGATGATTTTTTAGCATTTCCTAGTTTTTCGATTTCTTTCAATTCACCTTGAATGTCATTTTCAGCAGATTTTTCTAAATCACCAGCACTTCCAGAAGTTTTCTTTTCGTATTCGGTCAATTCAGTTTCCTTTTGAGCTTTGTATTTTTGGATTTCTGCCTGAGCGTCTTTTTTGGCTTGCTTCAATTTTTCTTGTCTGTATTGTCTGGCTTGAGCAACAATGGTTTGTGCTTCCTTTTCTGCTTTCAATAGAGTGGCAATTCCGCTAGTTTGGGCCTATATTAACATATGATGTTTGTATCAAGGGACTGAAACAGATGCACCACAGTCCTAACACAAACAGTTGCATTTGGGTGTGTCTGTTTATGRTTGCGTGATTAGAGYCAAAAAAAAAACAAAAAAACAACAGTGGACGAGCTTATGTGGTGCGTTATGTGTGTTCCTCAACAAATGTATCAAAAATAGTTAGTAAACTAAAAAGTTCTAGGTAAAATAAAAAGTTCTGGGTAAAATAAGCAAAGATTGGACTTGCTGTGATAGTCACATACCATGTTTGTATTATGTTTTCTTGCGTGTTTGGTGTTTGGTTTGTTATTCTACTTTGAGTACTAACTAATWACTCTTAAGAACATCACTTGCTCGAAATACAATAATATCACAATAACAAATTAAAGATAAATCTGCTTTTGCAGCCATTTAAAATTCTCACTAATCAGGTTTTCCTATTGCAACCAAAATGAGAAAGGGCGGAAAGAAAAAAAAAAAAATAAAAATAAAAAWATATATATATATAAAAATAAAAGATGAATGAACAAAAAACAAGGTGACTGACGTTTTATGCGACAGACGTTTTATGCAAGAGACGTATACAACGACAGACGTATACAACGACAGACGTATTGGACAACACACAARGWATAGTCAGGTGACCAGATGTTTAAGAATYACCAATTTGGTTTCTTTTTMACGCAAACTACTTACAAACCGAGAAGAGCTTCATCATATCAATGAAGTTTGCAATGGAGTTGGTGATCCAGATTATCTCATGAATAGTTATTTTKTATCTGCAATRACATATTGTTGGTTGAAGTTGGTATAAAAAAAAARWCTKTTCCAAAAAAAATAATATATCACAGTCCCTCAGGTATCTGATCATTGATACATCAACCACCTTCTCTCCCCTGAACCAAAGCATACAATGAGTGGAGATTCCAAATTATGTGAGGTCTGCCAGGTTAAAGAGTTCAAATACAAATGTCCCCGGTGTTTTAAGAAAACTTGTTCATTGGCATGCTCGAAGAAACACAAAGTTGAAAATGATTGCTCAGGAAAACAGTATGATCCACAAGAATACATCAGTAGCACTACTTTGAAAGAACACAACCAACAAGTGCCCGCAAGTGACACGGATGTGCAAGACCAGACGACAAAAGCACAGTCTGCACAGTCTGCAGGGTTAGCAGGACCACCAGGACAGACTCAGGCTGATTCCACCACAGTGAACAACATTCTTGTACAAAGAGATTACAATTTTTTGATAAACGTTAATCGCCAATTGAGTGTGCTGAAAAACGAGACTTGGAGTCGAAACAAAAGGATGTTGCTTGGACAGCAAAGACCAGAATACACCCAAATCAAAAAATTCAAAAGCAACGAAAGCGATATGGAGTTGGAATTCATTCATAGACGGGGGTGTCGTTGCCTGCTTCTTCCAAAAGGCATGAAAAAATCAAACATAAATAGAAGTAAATGGGATAAACCACTCAATTGCTTTGTATGGACTTTGGAGTGGGTCATATCGGGATTTGAATTGCAGGAAGCAGAAGAAAAAATTGAAGATGAGTTTGCTRGTGAAACAGTCAACACCATTGAAAACACAATAGATTTTATTACACACAAAAACAAAGAAACACATACACTACTCAACRTAGTTGCAAGACAGTCAAGAGTTATCAAATACGTTTTACCAAAACCACCATTACAACACGGTCAAGAATTCCCACCTAGACCCAGTGAGCAAGAAGTTGAGGAAAAACTTAAAAATTTAATTGATCAAAAAAATTTGAAATTTTACATAAAAGCATTCCCAAAATTTATATCCACTGTCATGGATCCCAAAACAGTAGTTGAGGTTGATCCATCACTGACTTTGAGTGAGATTTTGGTACATAAAACATGCATTGAGTTCCCAACTATCTACATCAGCGTTGGAGGTGGCAATGAGTTGAAAGGATATAAAATCATTGATGTTCTTGATGAATTGGACGCAAATGCCCCTACTTCAAYTCAAAAAAAACCAAAAYCTGAAACACTGAAAATACATGAACCCCCTGTATTTATGTCTAAAAACGCAAATAACTCACCCACACAAGAAAGTTCCTCCRATAGTGATGAGGAGCCAATGGAAACACCAATAATCAAAGAGTCAATATCACCAAAATATGGTCCTGACAAGACCAAAAATGTCCCAAAGAGCTCTATTCTTYCTGAAAAGGTCAAAAGTGTTACACAGAGCTCTATTCTTTCTGAAGAGGTCAAAARTGTTTCACAGAGCTCTATTCTTCCTGATTCTGACTCCAATTCTGACTCAGACCAAGATAATGGTGTTACTTTGGATTTTTTGGCWGACTGAATTTTTGCACAAATCGTTTATAGATATCCGGCAAACACATTATTTGCCCGAAAAATTCTCAAGATTCAAGCAGCTCCAGCGGCGTAATAAGTCTTATTTCTTCTTCTGTTTCTTTCCAGTCTCAGYCTRTACTGGTCGTTATCATCTTGCGAGCTTTTACCCCATACCCCATCTTTGTTGCTAACCACAACAGCAATCCGCATGTTAGCCATCAAGTTTCTTGCCGCTTTCGAGTGCAAGTAGACCCCACCATTGAAAGCATCACTAGCGTCTTTCCCAATGGCCATCTCAATCAAAGAAGGACCACCTGGATGGTCTTTGACCCAAGGAGTCACGTCATGAACAATACCYTCCACGCATACTAGTGCTCTTTTGCGCACCTTGTATTCTTGCTCGGCCATAGCGCTGAATTGTTGGGCAGTAATAATTGGCAATTTCTCAATAGGAACCCCCCACATCAAAGTCTTTCTCAATTTATCCAAGTTTCTTTGTTCTTGCTGTATTTCTGCTTGTCTGATTTGTTTGGAATTTGTTGTATGTAATCTGGTCACCAATCCTATTTGATATAGTACGTAAATTATCCATTTTTGAAAATCTAAAACATACCATTTATTTGAGTTTCTGTAGTCACCGGGAAATTCATGGTGGAAATTATGTTGTGTTTCTCCAAAAGTGAAAAATGCCCAGAACCACTGGAACCCGCAGTTCATAGAAGAATTTGAGTCATCATAACTTTGACAAGAGTTCACTTTCCAATGATGGCCTAAAGTCTCCCCAAGGAACCATTGTTGTTGAATGATGCTCATCTTGCAAAGCCCCAAGTAAAAAATACAACTCCACATATTGACATGTAAAAGCCTGCTAACAATCATTGGAAGCACAAAAATCATTAACAAAACAATATAACTATAGTTTCTGTGCTGCCATATCATAAACTCGTTAAAATTTCCCTGGTCTTTTCTTTTCTTGTGCAGGAAAACCAAGTTTCTTTTGTCATTACTCGACTTCATCATTTGGAAGTAAGCGTTTTCCGCTTTTTTGTTCCCATAAAACAAATTATGGCCCCACATGTGAAACAACCAGCCGTGTTTGGCATTAAATGGGTCCTTCTCGTTATCGGTATGGAAATGGTGCAACAAATGCTGGGACGAAAATTCCCAAATAGATCCAACACCAACAGATGCACCAAAAATTGCAAAGATCAACTGAAGCGCTTTGGAATCGGTTTGAAAAGTATGATGAGTAAAGTATTTATGATAGCCTACAAAAAAGGCAAACAAGGTCAAGAGATAGTTGATCACGATGACACCAAGGAAAATATCTGACTTTGTGTACTGCAAATAAAAGTTGGCTGTGAGCGGTTTGGCCGGCTGTATTTGGTCTGTATTGGATGCCGTGGATATTGGTGGCTTATTGAAAATCAAAATGAAAAGACAGTATAGTGGAATGACTATATTCAAAATAGCTTTGGAAGGATTAATTTTTTTAAACAAATGAATGAAATATGGGTCGTGTTTGGCAGAGTTTTTAAGCTTGTTCACATGTGCAGGATCCAAAAATTTCTTGATCTCCGGGTCGTCCAAAAACCCTGTATAGTCAAAAGATGGAATGGCAGGTGCCTCGCGCAGAGTCTCAATGTCGTTTCGTTCTGAGTCCATCCTATGTTTTTATCAACTGGGTCAAGCAATCGCAGCAATCGCGTAATTTGTGGTTCTTATAAGCCGGTGGTGTGTGCTATTTTTATTTYGTATTTGCAGTTTAAAACTAATAACCTTGAAACAGATCAAAAAAAAAAATCAACATCAGCAAACCCAGATCCAACCTTTTGTTTCCAGTACAAGACTTTATTATTGCAACCGATATCCTACCCAGTCCTGGCAAAGGCCCATCTCGTTTTTTTTGTTGAGCTCTTTTACGAGRTAAAAAATTACGTGTTTTCACGTGACACAGACAWYACATTTCCATGTTTGCTCGTTTCGTTTTTTTCAACGACGCTACAAAAGTGAAGTTTGAGCTGTGATGACATTATTAGTTGTGAGTAAATCTAGTCTGAAGCAAGACCAGATACRAGATCCGTAAACATTCAGAGTATACACACCACCACAAAAATGACATCTATTGAGCAGCTACTAGTTTTTGACGATTTTGGTCTTGTGCACTATGCCATGACCGGAAACGAGAACAGAAAAAGAGCAAACGCAAGTGTTCAACTGATCAATCAAGTGATTTCAGAGCACTTGGTGACGAACGACGGTGTGCAGCCGGTTTTGCTAAACAATTTGTACAAGGCCCAATACAAGAGTATAGTCAACAAACCAAACGTGTGGTTTGTCGTTTTGTATGACAACAATTCTGCGCAAAGCCAGATGATGGACACATTTGCCAACGAGCTTTTGAGTATTGCTCAAAAATTGTGGGAGTCTTTGGAGTTGACWTTGTTAGTCAGCAAGCAGCGCGATCCARTTGTATTGCGCTCTTTGAAAGAGAAGACCAGCAACACATTCAAACCGTTTTTGGATGCAAAAATWGACGAAATCGGATCAAAATATGCCAACATGTCCAAATTCAAAAATAAAAATGCCAATCAAAAGAATRGCGAAAAAAAACAGAAAATGGTGCAACAAGACCAAAAATCCCAAGCCAGGGTTGGGAAAGCTAGAAAATGGAACCAAGACGGTTCTATTGTTGCTGAGTCAGGGGACTCCAAAACATTGGATTTTTCCAACAGTTCACATATTGATRAAGGCTCAAATGATTTGTCACAGAGTCAGAATTCCGCTTTGCAAGGGATTGAYAAGTCCTCGTTTGGGCAGAGATCTTCCAATGGTGAGTTTTTGATCAAAGAGGTTGATGCCTTGTTGTCCTCGTCGTCATCCAAGTTCAATAAAAATAAAGGGAACAAAAATGWGGAAGATTCCAACAAAGTGTTTAGTTTTTTGAAAAACAAATTCTTGGGTAACAAAAACATTACAAATGATGATTTGAAGCAGATTTTGAAAAATTTTAGACAAAATTTGATTTCTAAGAACGTYGCGCCTGACGTGGCCACGTACTTGACCGAACAGGTTTCGAAAGATTTGATCGGCTCSAAAACTGCCAACTGGACYAGTGTGGAAACTACAGCCAAAGATTCTTTGTCAAAGGCATTGACAAAGATTCTTACTCCAACGGTGTCAACAGATTTGTTGCACCAAATTCAAAAAAAAAGAAACACATCTAAAGAGCCATTTATTTTTAGTATTGTTGGTGTCAACGGTGTTGGTAAGTCGACCAACTTATCCAAATTAGCTTTTTGGCTTCTTCAAAACAATTTCAGAGTATTGATCGTCGCATGTGATACTTTTAGATCTGGGGCCGTTGAACAATTGAGACACCATGTAGAGAATCTAGCACAGTTGACCGACCCTGCTCATATTAGAGGGTCGCGAAACAACAGAGGCAAATCAGGGAACGAGTTTGTGGAGTTATTTGAAGGTGGATATGGTGGTTCTGATTTGGTCACAAAAATTGCCAAACAGGCTACCAAATATGCCGTTGACTACGGATTTGACATTGTSTTGATGGACACTGCGGGCAGAAGACACAACGACGCAACTTTGATGTCTCCTTTGAAATCGTTTGCCGAGCAAGCAAAGCCTGACAAAATCATCATGGTTGGAGAGGCTCTAGTTGGGACCGACTCTGTGCAACAAGCGAAAAACTTTAATTCTGCATTTGGGAAAAATCGTGATCTAGACTTTTTCATCATTTCCAAGTGTGACACTGTGGGAGATATGCTTGGAACSATGGTCAACATGGTGTACGCTACAAACATTCCTATTTTGTTTATCGGTGTTGGTCAAACGTACACGGATATAAGAACGTTGAGTGTTTCTTGGGCAGTTGATTGTTTGCTTGCATAGAGTTTGTAATATTATACACCATATATATATATATATATATATATAAGAAAAAAGAAATTGAAAAAAAATGATAAATACATAGCTCTTTAGTCTTTCTTGGCATTTCGAAAAAATGGTTCAAATATTCACAATCTTGAAATCAGGAGCAAATTTTACATGATCGTCTATTGGCTTGACGGTCTCGACTTTGATTTCAGGAAGATTTTCTTCAGGCCCATCTTCTACACCATCAAGGAATTCTTCAGTATCTTTGCCCAAAAGAACGGCTATAATAACCATACATGCAGACTTGGAAATAACAAGGTTGCTTTCTTTACAGAAGGGAACGGCTGCTCCACAATTGGGACATCCTATTTTGCAGTCGCACTCTTGCAACTTTTCCAAGCATTGATTGAGCACCTCGTCAATATGCTCAAAGGCCTTGATGCTTAGGCCTGACCCATATGACCCGCCTCTTGAATCATAAAAGACCAGTCTAGCCGGTCTGACTCTTGCCGTTTGTCTTCCAGCAAACTCCTTTTCCGGAGCTTTGCATTCTGTTTGAACTTCATCAACCCCTGCCACAATATACTGAGGCAAGCAACTAATCAAGCAATGCTGAGCTGCATGAACCCCGGCAGACATGCATAGATTTTTTTGCTCAACTATGTCCATTGCCCTTTTGGGTATGTCAATCCATAAACCTTTTGAAAACAAGTGAATTGCCGGATTGTACGTTTCCACTGCATCAATAACTTTCCCAAACTTGTCTATTTTGAAATATCCGAAAACTTTAATGGTTGTTTTGATTTTTCCAAAATAAACAGGAACATCACTTTCTTTCCCCAAACTTCTAATCATTTCTATCTCGACCGGATCAACATCAGTAAAGTCTCTTTGCGAAGTTGTGTATTCAACGTCTGTTCTCAAGACTTTTGCGTAATGGATGTCTGCGTTAAACTCTTTGACAATGTAGGAAAGCCCTTGATGAATGAAGATCGACCCGTCATATAACGTAAAACTAGTTCTTGAGGCCTCAATCTCTTCAATCACCATGTTTCTGCCGTTTGTGATGTCCACGACAGCAAACATATCTTCCTGGGCTCCTCGCAAAGATATATTTTGAGCTGGCCAAGGCAAAAACCGAATATCGCAGGTGTAAGTGCCGTTCAAGTTCTTGTCTTTGTTACTGGTACCATTGAAACTGAGTTTATTTTCAACAATCGAACGAAAGTTGTCACATGGGAAAAATTCATGGTCTTTTTCCAGATCAATTGGAAACTCAAAAGCCGCACACTGCAAGTGTGAAGTCAAGACCAAAGAATTGTTCAAATCGATAACCAAATCTTGCAAATTCTTGGGATCTATTCTCACCAACTGTTCAGAGTGCGTGGCATAATGCTGGTCCACGGGAGAGTCGCTYGCAACTACAATTGTCATTGAGTCATTCATTCTTCTACCTGCTCTACCACTTTGTTGATAAAAATTTCCCAAACTAACTGGAAACCCGCACATCAAAACGCAATCCAATTCACCAATATCAACCCCCAACTCTAATGCATTGGTRGATATGCAGCATTTCAAGTTACCGTGGAATAGYTCTTTTTCAATTTTTCTACGGTCTTCTGGGGAATACCCACCTCTATATGCAACCACGTCTTGCAAAAGCTCTACATCGCCCCTTTCGTCATTGTTTTGCAAAATTTTCCGAACTTCTTTCATCAATAACTCACAKAGTCTTCTAACAAAACAAAATGCAATCGTTTTGATGTCTYTTCTCATCAACTGGACAATGATGTTTGCGCTTTCTCCGATAAAGTCTCTTTTGTATTTCATTGATGAAGTAGTAGTTACAGGGTCCGGATTCCAAACAACAACGTTTTTCAATCCTCTTGGGGACCCATCTTTGTCAATAATAGTGACATCGGAACAGCCAGTCAACTCTACAAAAGCATTGTATGGATTTTTCAATGTAGCAGAACAACCAATGAACTTGTTGTTGGCAGCATAGTACTTCARRAGCCTGTTCATCCTTCTCATTACAAAAGATACATGCGTTCCGAACAACCCATTGTAAATGTGCAACTCGTCAAGAATAACAATCTTCAAGTGCGATAAAACACGTTTCCACAATAAATGGTTGGGCAAKATGGATGTGTGCAACATATCTGGGTTGGTGAATATGACTCTTATGTTGTGATTCAAACGGATACGTCTTCTTTCCTCCACAGGCGTGTCTCCGTCGTACGTAGCAACTTCTAGATTTTTCAAATATTGGTTGAAAATGGGGTCTTGGTGAATGTTGGGTAGCTGATGCAATTTTGACAARAAATTTTGGAAAGATCTTTTTTGATCTTGTGCTAACGCCTTTGTTGGTGAAATGTAGATRATACACGCTTTTGTTGATTGTATTAGTTGCAAAAGAGTCGATATTTGATAAATCAACGATTTACCGGAAGAAGTACTGGTGGTGACCATTACATTTTCGCCATGCAGGATCGAAGAAATGGCTTGGTACTGATGGGTGTAAAGTTTATCAATGGGRTGGAGCAATTCTTGAATGATTGAGGGCAGAAACTCTATGGAGTCGTACTGCGGATCGGATTTGGGCACCTCGTGGACGATCTTTGGATGTAAGTAGTCATGAATGAAGGACTCTATTCTGTCTTTATTCTCGTCATACTCTGCGCCTTCTTCTGCATCGCCTTCAAACTTTCTCTTTCTAYTTTTGGATTTTTTCATCATTTGCTCAATAGGGTCCACATGAACTGTTGGTTTTGGCAACAAGACGTTTTTCAGTATTTCTATRAGTTGTGGTAGACCATGAGATTCCAAAAGTGTTTGTAAATTTTTGTTAAAGATAGTTTCCCTATGTTTTATGTATTGTTTYAAAACGTCCATTGTGGTGGCCTTATTTTGCTTCAATCTTAGCACAAGGATCTCAGAGATGTCGATTTCTTCGCCGGTGTCGTCTTTCAACTTGAAAATATCTCCRTTCACACTCTGGTTGGTAGCAGACCCAGCCATGGACATGTTTTCCAATTCAAACTGGTCTTTGGAGATATATTGAAACATTGCCACTTTCTTAATAAGCTTTTCGTTGGCATTATTGATTGTTTTGGTGGCAGTGGAGGTTGAGTTTGGAACATAGTTCAAAATGTACACAATCTGTTGGATCTCTTCAACTGTTATTTCTCTTTTCAATTGTTTGATCAAATTGAATTTCAAAAATCTGAAAGATAAAGAGTTGATATAAGGGTGCTTGAATTTCAGAAATGCATAAAAAGTATTGACGTGTTTGAAAGTCTTTTTCAAACTGGCTAGCTGTTTGTTTTCATCAGTATGAACACCATCTTTACCATCGGGAATTTCCTGCATTCTGTTGTCTCTTGCTAATGCCTTGTTTGATCGTGGAGTTTCCTATTGGCTTTAGTAAAGAAAGAGGTATCTGATGGAAACTCTCTTGAAATTGATGAGCCTTTAATAGACAACGTCTTGAATTTGCGTCACGTGAAATGTGTTTTTTTATTCGCAGAGTTTTCCCTTGCAAAAAATGTGCCGCTGCCAACAAAAATGTTTTAGCAATCAGTTAATACAAGCAAGGCGAGTGGAGTACGTTTGTGTTGTAGCGCAAAAACGGTGAGTACTTTTACTTGTTTTCCAAAGTACTCACAGCTTTACATGTAGACTGTACACAAATTATTAAATACACAACCAGGGCGAGCAGGCTATTGAAACAAAGTTTGCCACCACACGTTGGAACAAAAATGAAGGTCGTGAATAACATAAAATTGGGCAAACCTATATATATTGTAAAGCTTTTATGTTGTTGTTTTACGATGATAAAGCTTRTTAAAACCTTGTTTTTTTATTTTGAATTGGATAAAACCTGTGATACGAAGTTCAAGTTATGTTCTTCAAAAAAAAGGCAACTAAACTAGGATTCCTAATGTTTGATTTGTTAGGCTGAGAAAAAAGCATGAATGTATGTATGTAAAAAATAATCATGGGTACAAGTTAAGTTTTTGTTTCATAAGTTTGTTTTTTGAAAAGTTTCATCTTTTTAATAAAATAAAACAGTCAACTGTTTTTTTAAAGTCTCTCAACTGAGATGTAAACATCGTACACTTCCTAGTGTCCGAAAAAATATGTGAAATGTCGGCAATATGTTAAAAAAAACAACAGTCCGAGTCCGAAATAATATATATTTTTTTCCTTTCAAATGTGAAAATCAGGTCTCACAATTAAACTGATGAAATAAAGCGCTGCGCTTAAGGATTCAATCTTTACTAGTATAAAACTAGCAATATGAACCAAACAAGCTTACCAACCACCTACGAAAGAAGGCTAAAAAAAGATTTTTGTACACGTACCATCCTTAGAGAAAAACAAATGGTCAATTCCACTGAAGTCAATTTAAAGCTCAAGAAGCTAAACGAAACACAAGACAGCATTGTGGCTACGTCCAAGTGGATTTTTGCCAACTCTGTCAAAGAGCCCAACACGTTTGATGTAATTCTTTTCACAATTTCTTCCTATTTGAATAGTTCTGATCCGCAATACCAGGTGAGCAACAAGAAAAAACTAACGCTCGTGTACTTGTTGAACGACCTTTCGCATTTGATAAAGTTCAAGCATGCTGATAAAGCTGAGTTTGTGCAGACATTGGATGAGCAGATTCCAAATTTAATCAACGAAGCTATGAATGCCGTGCCTGGTGACCTTCAGCAGAAAATAGTGCGTGTTGTGAAAATTTGGAAACAGAGAAATGTGTACCCTGAGAAAGTGCTATCTCAAATAAATACCAGCGTTCAATCGTCTTCTGCTGGTGATTCAAAGGTTTCTTCAACCGGTGCAGACAGAATCGTCAAGGAATTGAAAGTGATTAATGATATATATACAAAGTATAAAAACACAGGGTCTACAAAATTAGACTTGAAGAAAGAGATTATAAAAAGTTTGGATGTTTTAATAGCAAAGGAAAAAAATGAATATTTGGATATGAAAAGGAGAGAAACCAATGTGAAAAATCGGAGCACAATACAATCGGTGCCAGTTCAGCAACCAATTATTAGTGCAACGGACCCAAGTTCTGTTGCGGAAGAAATACCAACCTATGCAGCCTCGTCGTCATCTTCCTCAGACAGCGACAGTGATGCTGAGACTCAAGAAAAACAAACAGAACAAGATACAGCAGTGGTTGAAAAGCACGGGGATGCAAACGGGAACGCCAGCAGGGACGCGAACGGGAACGCGAACGGGAACGCGAACGGGAACGCGAACGGGGATGCGAATGCTTTCTCAGAGCACGGAAATGAAGCCGTTGGTCTTCCAGTGGACAACAATGCCCATCTGGACACATCAACCGAAACAAACGAACAATTGGAAGAGTATGATCCTGGCGAACAGCAAAGAGCACAGAAAAAACCAAGATTGGACGCTTCTCCACCCGCCAATGGTGCAACAGTTTCTGCCGCTGCGAACCAGAAACCAGTTTTGTTAACGTCCAACATCCAGGATCTATTGAACAAACTATCCCAATCCAAAAAATGATTGATTTTTTTGTGAGTGTRTGCCAGTTTTTACAGATAGATTTCTTTAAATTCCAAATTTATAAGATGTAGTRTTTAAGAGTCAGGTGACCGCAGCAAAACTTTTGACATTTCAATTTAAATTTGTTTCTCCGTCTCAAGACTCTTTGTGAGTTTACGCGTAGCTTGTCTTGGTTTAGTGAATTTCATTATTATAATATGTTTGTAGTAGGAAGAGATGGCTAAGAACTCAAACAAGAACCAACAAAACTAACAAAACTAGAATAAGTAATAAAAATATGGATGCCCCACCTGAACTTCCCGATGGCTCTGTTGCCGATGCGTTTTCCAATCTTTCTGAAGGGATGGCCCTTGTTGTTCGTCAAATGACTAGGTATATACTTAGTGTCAACCAGGGAAACACGATTTTYACAAGAGTAAAACTTGTGGCACAAATAAAAACGATCCAGGAGACACACTCGCTAACGGAAAAGAGAATTCGGTTTGATTTGGTCTACAAACACGTCAACGAGTTGTTGAAGTCGTTGTACAACTTGGAACTGCTCAAACTGGATGACAGGAGTTTTATCTTRATGAAAAAAGACGATTCGTCAAATGCTGGAGAGGACCAGTCTGGCAACTACGAAAGTGTTTTACACGAAACGTTGATCCTGGATTCCAAAACGAAATWCAAGCAAAACACCCTGGARATGGAAGAATTTTATGCCCAAAATACAGATTTGATGGAGGACGGAATTTTGTGTTTAATGTTAGGTCTTTTGATTGTGAAAAAGAACAGAGTGCACGAACAAGAATTGGAGAAAGATTTACTCAATTTTGGAATAGACCCTACTGGAGCCACTGGGTTTCTTGATTTGGATGTTCTATTGAGCAAGTTTATCAAGCAGGAATATATAACCAAGAAAAACGAAGTGTACTCGCTGGGAAGAAGAGCCAAATTGGAGTTTGATATCTTCAGTTTCACTCTATTACTCAAACAAGTCTTTTCTTTGACTAACGACCAACTGCCGCAGTACGAACAAAGTATTAAACTYCTAGTAGGGGARTCATACGACTGATTGCTGTGTGGACACGACAACGAGTCTTATCTGACCTTCCAGCACGTATTTCTTATACATATATAYTTGWATCAAAAGTGACTTATCTTTATCAAATACCGWGTAAATTAAACGATATTTCCGCGGATCTTTTTTCTTTTATCAACGGCACGTGATACAAATATTATATTTTTTCTCTTTTTTTTTTTTTGGGTAGATAAGCCCAAACAATGGATGACACACGAGTRATACTTGATGGACTACAAGAAGAGCGTTGATATCCAAGAYTATAATGYAAGGTGTATGAAYCAACGGTCTAGGCCCGTTTCAGTATCACTGTTTTTCGCAAAACGACAATGTCTTTCCCTATACTTCATGAGATCATGAACACTATAGCTTCCCCCTTTGTATTTTTATTTTCTTTTTATTCTACTTTAACAAATTGGAGCAATGAAACTATGCATTTTTTCCACTGCAAGGAGAGAGAAATGTTGCAACAATTGCCAACGTCCTCTGTTTGTTCTAGAAGCTGCTCATCTCCATTAGTTTTTTTAATCCAGAAGCATATATTTCAAGTACGCAATTTAAACTCAATTCCAAGTTCGACCATTACTCGAATTTCACAACCTAAACGAGACGGAAAATTAAGGTTGCACGGCTGTCTGCACAGCTCAATCTGTCGCTCGTATAAATTCTGTAAGGGGAAGGGAACCCTCAATTGATAGTAAACTCATTTTTTTGTTAAACGAAACGATAAGTTTAGATAAGTTTACGAAYAACAAACGAAACCGACTAAATTCTTGTAAAAATCGGGTGGAAAAAAAAAATAGAACAAGTGGAAAAAAAAACAGGAAACAAACGAACGAACTCAAAAACTCAAAAAACTCACCATCGRTATGGATTCTTCTTATTTTTAATACGCGCGCGTGAAAGATTGAAAGCCATCAGCCTGATTTTGAAAWTATTAAACCTTCTTTTTTCATATAATGATGATRATCTTGATGGTCTTGATGGTCTTGATGATCTTGATGGTCTTGATGATCTTGAACATTTTATTGCAAAACTTTTTTGRCACAGAAGATCAATTCATTGATTGAATTTTGCCGACTGTATGAATACTCTTTGGGTTTTTTATGACTAGTTTTGCAACACTGATATATAAATTTGTTCTTTTGATTTATCGACCTGTAGATATATATATATATAGATATATATATATTATATACATCTCTCACACAGTACTTTTCTGGAAAAAAACAAGTCCAAAAAACAAGTCCAAAAAMCAAGTCCAAAAACCAAGTCCAAAACCAAGACCAAAAGGCAAAACAAAAAACACACAAAGTCAGACAAAAATGCCATTGGGATTAGATACAYTAGATTTCACCGTGTTGGTGGCGTTGATTGTTGCACTTACTTTATACTTGAAAAAAGACCAGATCTTGGAGTTCTTGCAGGGAGAGAGCGATGATCCTGCCTTTTCTGTTTCCAATTCCGATACTCGAGATTTGAAAGAGGTTGTGCAGCAAMATAACAAAAATTTTGTTGTTCTTTACGGTTCGCAAACTGGGACCGCAGAAGATTATGCTAAAAAATTCTCCAAAGAGTTGAATGCAAAATTTAGAAATCAAATAAACGTTATGTGTGGGGATATCGAAAATTTCGATTTTGAAAATTTGCACGAATTGAGCAGCGAAACAGATGTGAAAATTGTTGCGTTTTTCATTAGTACATATGGAGAGGGAGATTTCCCCGATAGTAGTGTGCATTTCGAAGATTATTTGAACACTTTGGAAGCKGATGACGCTGTTTTGAAAGGCACAAAATATCTGATGTTTGGTTTAGGAAACTCAACATATGAGTTTTACAACGGTGCTGCAGAAAAAACTGTGGAAAAATTGAGTAAAATCGGTGGGGCCACCATGTTGGGKAAATTTGGTAAAGCTGATGACGGAATGGGTACGACTGATGACGATTATGTCAACTGGAAAGAAAACGTTTTGGAAATCTTGAAAGACGAATTGAAATTGGACGAAAAAGAAGAGGTTTTCAAATCAAGTTTTGAATATGTGAAATTGGATTCGACTCAAGAAAACAGTATTTCTCACGGAGAACCAAACAAACAATATTTACCAACTGCACAAYTAAACACCAACAACGAGGGCAAACAATTGGGTCCCTTTGATGCACAACATCCATATGTGGCTCCARTTGTTTTTTCCAAAGAATTGTGTTCYCCTGCAAGCGGAAGAAACTGTATCCACGCGGAGTTCGACTTGACTGGATCCAACATGAAATACTCSACTGGGGACCATTTGGGTGTTTGGCCTAGTAACAGTGACGAGCATGTTGCTAAATTTTTGAAAGTGTTCAAATTGAATGCTGCTGAAGCGTTTGATTTGAAATCCTTGGATTCCACTGTCAAACCTCCATTTTTAACTCCATGTACCATTGGTGCAGCAGTTAGAAACTATTTGGAAATCACAGGTCCAATTTCTAGACAATTGTTTGCCTCTGTGGCTCAATTTGTYCCACAAGATACTCACTCGTYTTTGAAACAAAAAATTGCAGAATTATCRAAAAACAGCGAACTGTATCATAAATCGATCACGAGTAAATATTACAATTTCAGCGATGCCCTTGTAGCGTTGGATTCCACTTTRGACTGGTCAATTGTTCCATGGACATTTTTACTGGAAAACATYCCCCGTTTGCAACCAAGATATTATTCTATCTCGTCATCTGCTTCTATGGAAAAACAAACTGTTCATATCACTGCCATGGTCGARTCTATGATCAATGCAGAAAATCCACAACAAGCGATCACCGGTGTCACAACAAACTTGTTGCAAAACATTGAAATTGATCAAAACAATGACACAGTTGSTAAAAAATTTGTCCATTACGATTTGAAAGGTCCAAGAGGACTATACAACAACTTCAAATTACCAGTTCACGTAAGAAAATCTCARTTTAGATTGCCATCCAACCCAAACACTCCAATCATCATGATCGGTCCGGGAACAGGTGTCGCACCATTTAGAGGGTTTGTAAGAGAAAAAGTACAAATGACTTTGAAACCRAACAGTGAAAACACCAARTTTGGCAAAGCTYTGTTGTTTTACGGTTGCAGAAACGACGACGACTTTCTGTATGCTGACGAATGGACTGAATATGCCAAAAAATTGGGAGACACTTTTGAAATGTTTGTTGCCTTGTCTAGATCTTCGAAAACCAAGAAAACGTATGTCCAAGACAAACTTTTCGAAAACGCAGATCAAGTTCTAGATTTGYTAGGTAAAGGTGCTTTYATYTACATTTGTGGTGATGCCAAAAACATGGCAAAGGGTGTCCACGACACTTTGTGTAACATTYTGGCTACTGGCAAATCCATTTCCAACGAAGATGCTAGCGAAATGTTGAAAATGATGAAAGTTGCTGGCAAATACCAAGAAGATGTTTGGTAATCGGTTAGGAAAAACCTATTYGATAAAAAAATATATCGCCAGCATTCTGTATAAACTTTGCTCTATAYAWKGTCTTTGCTTTTTGTGAAAAAAAAATAAAAATAAAAATTAAAATTAAAATAAAAATAAAAATTAAAGCTTTCTTTTTTTGTTTTYTTTCAAAAACTGTGTATTTTATATTTCGCGTTCTCTTGATYAGCAGGCATTTACCCTTTGTTCAGGTGGATCAAACTCCTCGCAGCTAGGCAATCAAAAAATGAAAGACTCAATAACCAAAAGCGTTTGAATGTTTCYAAGATCATTWATATTGAAACCCCAGCTGAGCCTCAGAAACTTTGCGTCAATAAGCACGCTTTACAAAGCTGTTCCGTTTGCCAAACCAGTTACAGGTGTGACCATTGGCGATCGGTTTAATGTTGAAAAGCTTTTGCAGAAATACGGTAAAGCTTTTACAAAGTTGCCCAATTCTGATATTGTGTACGGYAAKGTGAAATTGGGTAGTGCCACYTTTGAAGTTTCCAGTGCTACTGCTGACTTTGCCAATGRGCAACGTCCCGATGAGGTCAAAGAAATWTTTGTCATTCCAAGGTATGGTTCTGTGTGTTTGTTTGATGTCCAAGAAGATAACATCAACCACCTGAAACCATTGGTTGCGGAGCTGGAACAGTTTGTGGAAGGTGATAAAAACAGTGTTGAGACTGAAGAATTGAGCTATCAGTTYWCTGCAYCGGCAAAAGACCAAACAGCAACACCGGGTTTCGAAAACAAAGTACAAGACGACACGCTTTTATTAAGTACACAGATGAACCCTTTGAAAGTGAAGTCCACTATTACTCGTGCAATTTGTCGGTCGACAAAACTAAGCGTTTTGGAAAACGAGCTTGAAAACCACATTTCCAAGACCAAAGACCTGATTTATGAATTGCGCCACAAAGGAACATTGARAGGCAAAACAGAAACTGAGATCATCAAGTACTGCGGTGAGTTGTTTTTGATCAGGGGGAAGCTGAACCTATATAACGAGTTGAYYGACAACTCGCCAGACGTTTATTGGAGCGAGCCTCTGCCCGATTTGGAAAACCTTTATTTCCAGATATCCAAAAAACTAGATGTTGTGATTAGGATCAACACTCTAAACAAAAAATTGGACTTTGCCACAGACGAAATGAAGGCCCTTTTAAGCGTTTTGAATGAGAAAAAGGGCACAAAGTTGGAGTGGATTATTATTTGGTTGATCACTATAGAGGTTGTGATTGAATTGTATCACAACTATGAGCGCTACTTTATGTAAAGGCAGAAGTTTTTGTTAGTGTTATAGATCCAAAAACTTTATATAGTCTCTAATGGTTTGGAACTCGCTTCCCGAATCCGTAGTTTCATGTTCTTTGTCTAGCAAAGAATAGGTTGAGTTTTTCGGCAAGCATTCTTCAACAAACAAGTTCAAAATAACAAGAACGTTGTTAACAGTTTCTTTGTCTTCGCTGTCTATTTGGACAATGCAACCTTTCAACTCATTTGAAGAAGTGTAAACATTGATTGTTTTCACTGTTGACTTGTTTAACGTGTATATGTGGCCTTGCTTCCCAGAGACCGATTGTCTTTGCTGCCATTTTTTGTTGCTGTTTAAAATTTTATTAAATATCAGATCATTGCCAAACTGCAGATTTTCTTGGAAAAGGCATCCGTTTTGGAGTAATTTTGTAAAATTTCCCGGAACACAAAGTTTGATTCCGTTTTGGTGACATTTCTCTTGGGTGCTGTTTGATGTTGAAGTGACTGATTTGTAATTTACCAGCACTTCTTGTTGGTTGTTGAAGCTCAAAAAATGCAGAAAATACTGTGTTTTTTCGGTAACAAGGTTGGTGTCTGCTCCTGTTTGTTCGGTTTTGGAGGGGGCCCTAAAAGTTTTTGAATCAAAGGACCATTGCTGCAAAGAACGGCTGTAAGAGTGGTTTATTAGTGCATCTGACAGCTGCACAATTGTGTTTGCATCTCTAGTGTCAATGTGGACAACGTGTTTCATATGGTGAGTGGTTTTGTATGGCTTTATTTGGTTTATATACTGGTCAGTAATTGAATARTCACAGTTTTTTCGCTTAGTTGCAATGTYGCAAGATGGTTTTTGAGAYSGCGACCCGGACKCGCTAGCGTGTCGAAAAGTATATGAACAAATTTTTGATCTACAATTGTCAGATATGACGTTTTGAATGTATATTATATARAAAGACTCTTATGTGTTCGGCACAGGTTTGTACATTGTGTCAAGAAACGATTCGACAATTTTCCCTGCAACACCGTTGGTTTTGATGCTTCCTGCAACACCGTACAACTGCGCGGTGTCCGCATCTGTCTTTTTCTTTTTTGTTGTATCCTTTGCGCTGTTTATGACGTTTTGTTTAGCTTCTGCCACCACGATTTCCACACTTTGTTTCAATGCTTCCATGAAGCTCGCGACATTTTCTCTCGACGATGCAAGATAGGTGATGGCATAGTGCAACGCTGCTGGATGTTGCAAGCTGGACAAATGGTAGTCGAATTTGTTTTGCAAAACGTCTCCAATCATGTATATATCAGATTCGTTAAAAAAWTTTCCATTACCCGTTTTGCATTTGAAAGCAACAACGCAAATTTTCGGGTCCCCAATGACCTCCAAGTACTTGCTTACCAACGGGTCCTTTCTCACAAACTGAGCAACTTCCATAACTGTAGACGAGATTCTTTTAAATGATTCCCGGTAGCCGTTTTCACCAAAATTTAGCAATGTGCTGAAACAGTTGGCCACCAATGCACCCGGTCTGCTGCCTTGCAAAGTTGGCGAGCCGTAAAGTCCCCCGGACCACTCAGTTTGGATGTAGTACTGTGCACTGCGCAAAACCTCATACTTGTACATGATCACAGAAGATCCCTTAGGAGTGTACCCGTATTTATGGGTGTCACATGAGATGGAAGTGACACCTGGCACTGAAAAATCAAACGGTTCGTATCCCTTTGTTTCTGCATAAAAGGGCATTAGCAACGATCCCAAGCAACAGTCGACGTGGAGTGGGATGTCCCATTTAATTGCAATGCGGGACAAGCCTTGGATGTCGTCAACGATCCCGTGTGGGAAGTTTGGTGCAGACCCGACAATCATTGCTGTTTTGCTGGTGACACAGCGGGCAACGTCGCGCGCATCAACACGGTACCCCATTTCAGCGCGCACTGGAACTACAACAAGTTCCATGTGAAAGTACTCTGCTGCTTTGTAAAAAGCTGCGTGTGCTGTTTCTGGAATGATCAATTGTGGAAGTTGCGTTGGTGTGACAAGGTGTCTTTTCAAAAAAAAGTTTCTTGCACTAAGGCAGGCCAAAAGGATGCTTTCTGTACCGCCCGAGGAGGTTGTGCCGCAATAAGTGTAGTCTCCTGTGTGCAATTGAGTGCGGAAAACGCTTTTCAATTGGAAGAGTAGTGATTTGGACGTTTTTGGTTTTGATAATGGAGTGTTTGATTGAACGGTATCGGTCATGTGTTTTTCGTTCAATGAATCTGCGTTTGAGTTTGCAGAGTGGGGGTTTATGGAGTGTTCATTTGCTGGGACAGATGCCGGGTTTTCAAAGTCTGGCACTGGGGCATCTGAATTCTCGCCATTCGATGTCTCAATAGTTGGCTTCTCAATTTCAGAAGCTCTGACACTTGGTTTTTCAGCATCAGACTGTTTACCGGCTGAAATGTGGATTTCTGGGGAGACATTTTTCAAAGTAGTGGTATCCAAATCATCACTGTTGGGTTTCCCAACGTTTAAAGTACTAGAACCAGGATCAATAGTGGGTGTACTGATATTGGGTTTCTCTATTGGAGTACTGATATTGGGTTTCTCTATTGGAGTACTGATATTGGGTTTCTCTATTGGAGTACTGATATTGGGTTTCTCTATTGGAGTACTGATATTGGGTGTGGTAATGTTTGGAGTACTAATATTAGGTGTGCTGATATTTGGAGTACTGATATTGGGTGTGGTAATGTTTGGAGTACTAATATTAGGTGTGCAAATATTTGGAGTACTGATATTGGGTGTGCTGATATTTGGAGTACTGATATTGGGTGTGCAAATATTTGGAGTACTAATATTAGGAGTACTAATATTAGGTGTGCTGATATTTGGAGTACTAATATTTGGAGTACTAATATTTGGAGTACTAATATTCCGAGTACTAATATTCCGAGTACTAATATTAGTAGTTGTTCTATTAGTACTCGCTTTCTTCGCTCTGCTCATAGTAAATAACCTCAACACCATTTCCACCACTTCACTTTCTATATTTCTCAAACTCATAAAACAATCTGGATGCAATTGATTACTTACACAGTACAACTCATACACTTGACTTTGCAAATTTATTAATTCTTTCCCACCATGATACACTGCTCCACTCACCCTTCCATTCTCTACTTTTGCATACCCTTTGTCTACCACATCACATTGTTCTTTCATGTATTCCATCACTTGTTTATGACTCATTCCAATTTTGGGAAGACTATGATATATGTGTATTTTAGGGTCATTAACAATAAGTTTTTCAGCCAATGTTTTCCGCAATTTGTCCAATTCATGCTGTGTGGAATTATGAAATAAAGTTAAAACAATAAAATCCCATAATTTTTTTTGCACTTTGCGTTGTCTTTTGGGAGAAATTATAAAATATAGAAATGGAATGAAAACATTGGAAACTAGAAAGTAGTAAAAAACAATGTCTTTGAACACTGTCCACCGAGACGTGGTGTCAAGGTATTCTTGTAAGTGTAGAAGTGGATCCATAAARTTTGATATTTCTGTTTTTCTGTTACTTTCTGTTACTTTCTGTTACTTTCTGTTACTTTCTGTTACTGTCTATTGCATCTTTGTATATTACAACTTACTTGCATATATACAATATTCATGTAATTACTTTTCTTAATGATTATAGTTATAATAATAATGATACATATCATGAAAAAAAAGGTCAAATATCAACTTACCCTCACTGTGCTCTTTGATCTTCTTTTTGCCTTCACTTTCGGAGTTTAAAACAAAAGTACATTGATTTAATAATAAACTGTAGTAGCAGTGGTAATACGGAGTATAACCAATCGTAGTACTACAGTGTGTATCCTTTTGCTTTCCTTGTAGTATTAGGAGTAGTACTGGGAGTATATGTAGTAGTACTAGGAGTATATGTAGTAGTGTTTAGGAGTAGTATTAGAAGTAGGAGTAGTAGTAATGTATATTTGCTTCGCTCGTGATAGTAGTAGAACATTCATTTGTATTAACCTTACTCATGGCATGATCAGTGCCTTATACAATACATTCAATAAATCAGTTTTCAATCATTTGTTCTTGGTACTTTGTATATTACTTCTACGTTATAATACCTTGTCACTCTTTCTTACTAATACATATCATTTACCCTCCCACAACATATTTTCATAGTTYATTTTGAGTTATTTTTTATTGCAATTTACTCATTGTGTATATATGTGTAGTAGTATTATAAGCACTTTAGTAGTATAAGCACCGTAGTAGCATAASCACTGTAGTATATATACTCACTCTTTTGAGTCATTTATTTTAACTGGTTATTGTTTTGTAAGTTGGTCGTCTATTAATTGTCATTATTACTATTGTTATTACTATTGCTGTTATTATTGTTACTATTGTTGTTAATATTATTACTATTGTTGCTATTCATTGTTACTATTGTTGATCTTCGGTTATTAGTTGGTAATTATTGTAGACAGCACTTATTTGTACCTGATTGTCTAATATTATCTTCGGTCCGATAAAAAGATTCAATAATAACAATAGATATRATAGATTTATTAGATATAACAGGGTGTTATAACAATAGAGTAATACGGTAATAAAGAAGATATATATATATATATATATATATATATATATATATAATAAATACAAAAGACAATACAATAATGAAATTAAAAGAATCAAGACACCGATATAAAAAAGACACCGATATAATACAATAATACAATAATACAATACCAATGAGTTGATTAATTATGATTGGTRTACTTAGTGTAGTGTACTGTAACTTGTTCTAGTATAAAGYAGTATGGTCTARTATAATATAGTATAGTATAGTATAAAGCAGTATGGTATAGTATGATACAGTATACTCCGATGTAGYATAGTATACTCCAATCTAGTCTAATCTACTCCAATATAGTACAACAAGAGGCACATAGCATACTCCCTAAATGTGACAACTAAAATATTATATACTATTGTTTTTTTTTTGTTGTATATATTGTAAATAACTCTCATATTACGTAAATATCTATCCAAGAAGAATTCTAYTATGTTGAGGTATTTATTAGTCGATCTAAGTAATCAACCAATATTTTATTAGTCGATCTAAGTAATCATTTAATATTTTATTAGTCGATCTTAGTAATCAGTATGTGTATATAAACAAGATATTCTAAAAAGCAAA
>LPNM01000011.1:232870-247494 GCA_001747045.1 Hanseniaspora osmophila | reverse complement strand
AAAAAAAAAAGGATCGGTTGTATCAGATCTCTTAGATGTTTTAGATTTATTAAGAAAAGCTATCTTTACATCCAATCAGTAAATATTTAATCAATAAATAAGGAAAACACAACATCGAATAACCATAAATTAAACACCCTCCATCTCCCATTCACATAAACGCAAGTATGAGCACACTAACACAAACTAAACAATCGCACACAAACAATCAATTGAAATTGACCACTGTAGGTGGGAGTATGACTACAACAACAAACTCAAACTCAAAAATATCACAAGTGGTTAGAGAAAAATATTTGAATGTTCCATTGAATTATCAAATGTGTGAAAGAGGTGATAATACCAAGATGCATAAAAATGGGTCTTTTGTTAATAAATTACAATATTATTGGTATTTATATTTAATTCATTTACCATGTCATTTGTTATTAACTAATATAGATAGTTTTTTCATTTATTTGATTATTAATAGTATATTATTTGGTGGAATGTATTATGGGTTTAGTTTAGTTGGAATGGGGTTTAAATATTTGCTAGCCTAGCTTAGCTTAGCATATCTTAGCTTGGCATAAAAATATATCACAACGATCAAAACAAGCAAAGTTAATATACTCTAAAGACTACAAATGATTACACAAAGATTACAAAAAAAAGTGAAATGATTATAGTACAAAGAATACAAAAAGCGAACCGAATATATTAAAAAAAAAAAAAAAACAACTATGGAAACGAGCAATTGCTTTATACTATAATACAATACCCAATTAATAGTATAATCATTAACTTAAACAAGAATAAGGCAAGTTGCTACGAGTAGTCGAAATGTAAACTATAGGAAACACCTAACTGAATCAATATTGAAAGACATGAATTTTTACTCAAAATTAATAAATTAACATTAAAGAATAATAAATAATAGATAATAATAATAATAATAATAATAATAATAATATATATATATATATATATATATATATGGATATAATGAATATGATGACTAAAATTAAGACCAGAAAGGAGTGTAAACAAGACCATTGATGATGAAACCAGAAATAAATAATACACATTACAGTATTGCACGAGCGATAGCAAGTGAAAGTACACAAACTCTTGGCAAAGTGTTTAAAAATAATGATAAGAATAGCACACATAGATAATACTCGTCTTACTTCACAAAAGATAAACGAAAAAAAAAAAAAAAAAAATTCTTGCTTAAACGCTTTAACGTAAAGCTTTGGCAATACACAAACCACACTGTTACTTATCATAACAACAAAAAAACAAACACCCAAAAAGTAATCATGTTTCTGTCATTCTTTTCTCAAAAACTTGAACAAATTTCCCATACGTATCTGAGTTTGCCAAATCCTCCATTTGACTCAATTYTTTTTCCAGATTTGCCTTTTCTTTCTCCAAAAAACTCGTTTCTTGCATTCCATGCTCGAGCATATTCAATTTGTTCTTATGGAAATTCAAATGCTTTTCCACCGAGTTGAATGCACCGGTACTRGACACGGCCTCATTGGACACTTTTTGGTACTGCAAACGGAGCTTTTCAATATCATCGTCTTGCTCTTGCAACTGGCCGCGCATTGTCTCAATTTCTTTGGCAAGTTCAGAAACGGTGTTTCCCGTTGACGCATTACTTTTGAAAGTGGAAATCTCGTCATAATAATTCATAAGCCTGCTCATATCGTCCTCCACTTTGTAAACTTTTTTCGAAGACGCTTCCACTTCTTTTTCAAGTTTGTTGTTCCATTTGTCTTTGAACATTCCTCTTGTGTCTTTTCTGAGTTGGTCCATCTCGTGCTGACGTGAAAACTCTTTTTCTTGTTTTTCTCTAATTTTATTCCTTACAAAAACAAGACTGTCTTCCATTTCCTTCAAATACTCTAATAACTCATCTTTGTTCACTGAAATCGATAAAGGCATTGGATCAACAAAATCGTATGCAAAAACCTGAACATCAACAGAAGAAGGATATTCAACAGCAAGGTCATCTTCAAAATAGATCACTTTCCTGCATTGTAAACTTTCCAACAAACATTGGGAAACGCCCAAATTGCTTAAATGTGTTGAAGTGATCAAATAAAAAACCTTTTCTTGCTGCTTCTCTGCTACTACCGTCTCTGCTGAATTTGATTCCAATGGCATAATGTAATTGTATTTGGACACATACGACAATCTCTCAATGTCGTTGGACAGCATACTTTGAAACGTTCCCAAATTGCAACTGCTGCCATGTGCAGTAACACTGCTTTCACGAGGTGTGCTTGTACCATTCCCACTCTTGTTTCCTGTATCTAACTTCCGTTTCTTTTTCTTGTTCTTACCTATTCTTCTTTTGTCTTCCTCTTCCAATCTCAAACGTTCCTGTTTGGTTTTGTTGATGTAGTACAACATCTCCAGTTCCTCGTTTGTTGGAATGTGGAATGTGTGCTCTGGCAAAAGAGCCAACCCAGACAACCTCTTGATTTGTGTTTCGTGTGTTCCCCCACTTTCATTGGGTATACTCAGTAGCACTCTTTCAATGAGGTCAAGGTGTTGTATCGATGGTGTGACAATACACACGGAATCATTGTTTGTAGTAGCCATTTGTGTAAGGTATTTGACAAACTCGTGCAAACAACCACTTGAAAAGCATAGACTTTCCAAAGGAGTTGTAAGCAAAAGATCCCGTGGAATATAGTGCTGCACTGTCAAAGTTGGATGAAATACAAATTTGCGGAATGTTTCTTTTACATTTTCTGGTGAAACARTGTCGTTTGGTTTGGACTTTTCTAGTACAGAAAGTAAATCTTTTTGAAAAGGGGAGAGCCCATATAAATGGTTTGTAATTGTCATCACTGCAATTGTAGTTTTGTTTTGTGGCTGTACGCTTGYTTTGTGGCTTTACGCTTGTTTTGTTTTTGCAAATAAATGGTTTATTGAATTGGTGCACTTTGAAAAAAAAAAAAAAAATAAAAAGCACAACACTTTCAGTTAAAGATAATCTTATTCAAGACGCGACAAACTAGTTTTGCGCAWTTTTTTGGCAGATATTGAATATTTTGGTTTGCTGTGATCAGGTTACAGTATATAAAATAATACCTATATCTACAAAAAAGCATACCGACGATATATTTCAAGACGCTCAAAATCCCAGTCTTTGCTTGTAAAGGCTATAATCGAAGAGAACGTTTTGTTTTGCAAGAAATATYGAAGGATAAACCTTGTGCACCACCAACCTGTCTTTAGATTGGCCCTCCACAACATCAATTGTGGGTTTGTCAAACCTGGAGCACTGGTCACTGAACGCACTTAAAAATTCAGCAGACCCCCTGAGTATGTACGAGTCGGCTACTTCTAGCAACATATTGCTGTGAATAGTAACGCTGGTAACCAAGGGATGGTTCAAATCAAAGGCTATTTCCTGCAGATTTTTCATGTCCAATGGTGAAGCTTGTGTCCAGAGTTTGGGCTTGAGTTCCTTTACCAAATCTGCATATTGCGTTTTCCCGCCCCACTTGATCAAACTCTCCTTGATGTACTCATCGGGAGAAACGTTTGTAATGTCCAAAAGTTTTGTTGAAAACTTCATCATGTATATGCGTTGCAAGAGCTGTTCATGGTCTAGAATAACGTGTTTCTTGTTAGAAATGCTTGAAAACCGTATTTGAAGCAAAGAGTTTATGCTTTGGTGTGTCTCTTTGATTTTCCATTCAATATTACTCAAATTCGTTCCTGCAAATCTCCACAAATGGTGTAGGCTTTGTTTCCCCAAAACAACACTCAAAACATCGGTGTTTACAATCAAATGCTCTTCACAGTTATCGACAACAGGTATCTCGATGCATGAGACTTTCTTGTACTGCGCAAGGCCAACGTAGTATTCAATTTCAAACTGAACGATAACTGCAGTTGGAAACTGGGTGGCAGACACAATGGTTTGTGCCAATCTATGTTGATGGTCTTTTGACTCCAAATTTTTGATACCCTCCAAATGAAAAGTGGCACAATAATTTTGCACACTGCTGTTGTTCAGCTTGAATTGCGTTCCTTTGAACCCTATTGCAACGTCACTCATCATGGTTGAATCGGTAAACTTGTTCGCAACTCTTTCCAACCCAACATTTGACACACCGCAATTTTTAAAGACTTTACCACTGGAGGAAAATAYCTTCAATTTGTTGTAAGTAATGAAAAAATTTTCCCACCATTTCTGARTAAGGTGCTGGAAAAAAGAACCCTCAAATTCATCTAAAAACATGACCAAATCGCATCTGTCTTTTGCACCGGTAAACATTTCCCATATCCCGCAGTCGTGCAGCGAGCATATGAAGAAATGATAGGTCATTGGTGTTGGTAGTTTAGTACCAGCGGCATTGCGTGACAGCGTTGAGGAGTAAAAATTGCTTGCTTTGCGAAAGGCAGAAACGCTGTGATTCTTGAAATCTCGAATCGTGTTTTTCAATTCGTTGTTCACTATTTTCCCATCTTTTGTAGTGCATCCACCAAACAATAAAATGTTTGCCTTGTATATGTACCTTGCAGATTSGTTYTGCAATGGAACATTTTCAAAAATCTCGAATGGAATGTTCCTTTTCAGTCTTTTCCCCGGTTTCACTTTTTGGATTTTCACAAACTCAACGAAAGAAAAAACCAAATGTTGAAACTGTTGAAGGTCAACCCATCCTTGTTTTTTCAAAAAAAAATCTTTGTTTTTGCATTTTGCAATTGTGCCCTCGTGAGTCAGTTGATAATACTCCGAGTCAGGAAATATCCAAAAACAAGCGATTTCCAAGTAGTCTACAGAGCAGGTTGAAAGTTTGGATGTAAGAGCTATGAGGTAGTTTTTGTATTGTTTAAGCTCAAATTCATCTTTCACACAAGCATCAAAAACAAGCAACAGCCGGTAGCCGTTAATAGTGTGCGCCGATATGTTTTCACTCAAATGCATTTGTGCAGTGTACTCTCTAGGAACATTGTTAACATCAACAGTGTTGGTTTTTTGATTAAAATAATTAGGTTCTTGGCAAAATATACACTTCCATGACGCATCGGTTTTCAAACAGTACGGTGATATGGATGCGCCGCATGACAAGCACTTGGTGTCTTGTACAAAACTTATACTGTTTTCCTGCTTCAGATCAGGCTCAAACAAGAAATGTGCGTATCCTCCTGGATTGTTGGGCTCCAGTAGTTCTGGAAAGTATTTATCGCCGTCTCTCTTAGACTTTGGAAGCACATTGTGTGAGGAGTAGATCGGCATGTTCCTGTCTTGATAATGTCTTCTAGTGTATTTTCATTGTCTTGTATCCAGAACATGTAATGAGTTATTCTAATATGCTTTTCTTTTAAGTATCCAGTTGATTCGTTCCTAACTCGATTTCTCTTATCGGGTTGAAAAGCCGTTTGCAACTCTGCTCGGAGCTGAGCGAGCTTGCCCCAAAAAATTGTTTCTCCATTCGGACAAGCCTAAAATTGCAGTTACCGAGTGGGCATAAAAATCATTTCCCAGAATCTCGGATAACATATTCTCCGGACAAAAGAAACAAGTTTTAAGTAAAATTTTCAACAGCTTACACGGAAGCTTTCCAAAACTTTTCACTCAATTGAATTCAAATATGATATGATGGTTTGTGCTGTTGAAAGAAAGAGAAAAAAAGAAAAAGAGATACGAGAAATCAAAAAAAAACAAAACCAGAAACACATAGAAGCTCCCTAGTTTTGCTAAAACACCCACCATGCCCGTTGTTTCCAGCTCATCAAACTCTTTCAGAACCGCAAGATGGTTACAAAAAGCAGGATATGCCCCACAGGTTTTCGTTTTCAGAAACTTGGAAAGTGGACAAGTATGTTATTCGCAATTACCTACCATCAACCCAAGATACGTGAATAAGTTACAGTTCAAGCAATGYAACAAATTGAACAGAACACCTGATTTCAAAAGAAGAGATATTTGGAAAGCCATGTGTGTTATCAATTTGACCACTTACAAAGACAGTATTCAGGTATTCCAAAACTTGAACAGACTTAGATTTTTYAGAGACGTGCAGTATAAAAAGCAAAACGACGAGCTTAGAAAAAAACATTGCGGTAACGTTTTCCAAGACGGAAGATACGCACCTGTTTTTGCTCAAGAAGCTGTTGCTGATATCAAAGAGTCTTTGTTAAAATCTGGAATTGATTTTTCAAAACTAACTGGCAACGAAGTTACTCTGCATTGGGAAGACGAATGGAGAAAAGGTGATTTGAACATGTTTTGGAACAAAGACTTGCCACAAGTGAAACACGAAATGATTGAAAGAAGTTTGAACACAGGCAGAGAAGAAAGCGTTATTTTGAAAAAACTAGGAGACTTGGCAAAACTAAACTGGAACGTGACTGACGACGACATGGTGTTTAAGAAAATGCTAAACAAGGAAACAAAAGTTACAGCTTGAGCTTGAGCATGAGCTTAAGCGGTCTGTCGTGTAAACAATATCCCGCATTTCTCCTGTATATAATGTATATAATAATTTGACCTATGTTATTTTTTTGGTCATTGCAGAATAAAATATTTGATTATTTGCTAACCGTGCTGTGTAAAAGCTTGCCGTCTAGAATAAGCGTACTCAGCAYTGWTCAAACGGAAATAAGCTTTTGACAGAGTGATTTATAACACTAGATTTGAGAGAKMAGTGATAAGAATARTGATTGTAACTAARAGTGSATTACAAAATCGGAAGATACGGCCACTCTTCTATGGAAGGCTTTCGGTTCGGAGAAATATAGTGGGGTCTTGGAGTAKAGTACAAAATACAAAGGGTTGGCTGGTCAAGTTAAACGAGCTCTTCAAGTTGAACAAATTTGCCAAGTTGAGTTTTYCTMGAGKTTGGCTATTTMTTTATRGACCCATTAAACGAGATAAAATACGCAACAATCCGTGTTTCTAAAACTYTAATGGCATGACATTTTCTTGTAAACTTTAATATGTGCAACTTGCAGAATCGTGACTTGACTCCCCGACTCTTCCACTCCACTCAACGCATCTCAACTCACGAAACACCGCACAMATTTGTGACACAAAGTCTTGTCGCGCGATCACACGCTTCCACAAACAAACCTATAACAAAAAAAAAAAAATTAAAAAAAAAAGAAAAATATATCAAAAGTTGGAAAAGTCTCACGACTCGGAACTGCAAGGCGTTAATTCCCCGTAACCACATRAAGTTAGATGATCTTGCAAAGTTGTGTTTTGCTAAACGAGGCATTTCATATTCAGATAAACTTTGAAATCAAYTTTGATGCCAACTTYGAAGCCAACTTTGGAATATTTTGATGACATGATTTATGTGCGCTGATTATACATGCATTTCTCTATATACTGTGTATAAACAATAAACAATAAACAATAAACACTAAACAATAACCACTCCAAAACTTCAACAATCACAAGTATATAAGCYATCTGCTTTGTCTTAAATTCGATATAAGTTCACTTTATTCACCTTTTATTACACTYGTTTYAAAGTTTTAAACAAGAACGAGAACAAAAAACCAGAACAAAGTAAAATACACCCGTTTCTAACACATACACACACACACACACACACACACAGTTCAAGCTCAATTTTTAAACGAGTGACTACTGATATCTCAACGAAAGAAAGAAAAAAAAAAAAAACAGTTTGTAGTTAAGAATCACTTAAACTACTAGTTYTCTTCAACATCCAAGCAAATTAGATACCCAATACACAAAATGAACACAAACTCCACCAGTGTGTTTAGCATACCRGACTTGAGTTTCCTAAACTCGCCTGTTCCTCCAACCAAAGCTTTTTATGTTGATACCAGATCCGTTTGGAACAATATTCCAGATGGGATTTTTGCCTTGATTGCTCCTGTTGTTGCTTACTGGACCTTTTCGTTATTTTTCCATATTATTGATACATACGAAGTTTTCGAACAATACAGAATTCACCCAAGTGAAGAAGTTTTGAAAAGAAACAAAGCTGGAAGAATCGAGGTTCTTTGTGAAGTGCTTTTCCAACATTTGATCCAGTCTGTTGTTGGTTATGTTTTTTACTATTTTGACAAGCCTGTTTTGACCGGTTACGAAAACCATGCTATGTGGCAATGGAAAACCACTTTGACATCTTCGTCTGTAGGATCTATTTTTTTCTCATCTTTGAAACCATTTTCGATCACAAACACTTTGGTTAATTACGCCGTTTATTTTGTTTACCAGTATGGGATTTCGTTTGCCAAGATCCTTGGTGGGTTTTTGATCATTGACTCGTGGCAATACGCTTTGCAYTTGTTGATGCACACCAACATGACTTTGTACAAGAAATTCCACTCAAGACACCATAGATTATACGTTCCATACGCCTACGGTGCTTTGTACAATGCTCCATTGGAAGGGTTTTTGTTGGACACATTAGGTACTGGGATTGCCATGTTGATCACTGGGTTGAGTCCAAGAGAACAGATCTTTTTGTACACATTTGCGACTTTGAAAACCGTTGACGACCATTGTGGATATTCCTTACCATACGATCCATTCCAAATGATTTTCCCAAACAACTCCGTGTATCACGACATTCACCATCAACCATGGGGTATCAAATCAAATTATGCACAACCTTTTTTCATCTTTTGGGATCAAACTTTCAACACCATCTACCCTGGATACGAAGAATACAGAACCCAGCAAAGAAAAGTCACCATTGCCAAGTACAAAGAATTTTTGGCCAACAGAGAAAAAAAAAAGAAATAGATCTTGATTTGTATTTACTATCATTTTCATTTTATATATATATATATACATACTATGAGTTTTAAACATTTTCTTTTGGGGGGGGGCATGCAAGTTGCTTCAACAATTTTTAGGCAAGATCTCTTTTTGTTGTTATATTTACAAAGTTATCAGTTATTTTTTCGAATATTGAAAATTTGTTTTCTTTTATATACGTGGTAAAAAGAGCTTTACGAAATCTTATCTGTCATGATCTCCTGTCTGTGGGGTTATTTTGTTTTTTTATTTTTTCTTCCCTTTATATTTGTTTTCTTAACTCGATATAATCATAAGTCATATCTAAATAGTTTCGTTCAAAAGTTGGTTCAATTTGTTGATTTTGGTGGCAATGGACAAATCAGCAGTTCTGTCACCAACTTCAACAACCAAACCCCCTTGGACATCTGGGTTGACGATATTGGAAATTTTCAAAGTTTGACCTTCTTTGATCAAAGATGAAGAAGAAATGGCTTTGTTCAATCTTTTCAAAATTTTGGAATCCAATGGAACAGCAGAAACAACATTGGCTTCAACAACCCCGTTATGAGCCGAGTATAATTGTTGGAAACTTGAGTTGATTTTGCTCAACAAAGACAATCTGTTGTTAGCACTCAAAACATCCAAAAAGTTGGAAACAGATTGGTCGATTTTTGGAATTTTACCTTCCAAAATTTTAACAACTTCTAGTCTTTCTTGTTGAGACAAGGATGGGTTTTCCAAAACAGAACTGATTTTAGGATCCTGTTTGATCATATCGCTCAATTTGTTCAAACTGTCGTAAGTGGCATCAATTGAAGAGGCTTTCATAGAAGCAGTGTATAGAGCAGTGGCATAAGTACCGTCCAAACCAAACAATTGAACAGGTGGTTTGACAACTTTGGCAGCAGTGGCTAGGTTTCTAATAGCAGATCTGGTAAACATGTTGAAGTGAGAATGGGGGGGGTGTGAGTTTAGATGATTTGTTGACGGATCTTTTCTTCTCTTGCCATTTTCAAGTAGGAGAWAAGAAGAGATTACACATACTASATGAAMTTSGAGTATGAAAARATGCACGCTAATAAGAWACAGTMTCTTAAAATTTGCAYACCACACAAACACACAATTACGTATGTATCAACAACACCATCCTAGAGCGAAAAAAAAAATAATAGAGCAGGCTATGTGAGCCTCAAAACTCCAAAACCTGGCCCAAAGTTAGACATTACAGTAGTTGAGAATTGGGAAAGCATGATTATTGAGAAGTTGAATTGGCATAGAGCTAAAGCAAAACCTTTCAAGAGTAACTTAACACAAAAAACAGAGAGTGAAAAAAAAAAAAACAAAGAAAAAATTCACGGAAAGAAACAGTTTTCCAGTCGATTGGACAGACGTTTCATGCGACGCGAAGAAAGGGAAAAACTAATGACAACCATATTAAAGGAACCATTGCTAAGGAAAGGTATCATAATTACTCAACTTGGAAAAACTAAAAGGATATGGGAGGGGTGCACAAGTTGAAAGTCACATATACCTTTGGAATAACCACTGATGACAAGGGTTGGAAGACTCGGTTTTGCTATGTAAACACCAGGGTGACTTAAAATAAGTCACCCTGATGAAATATAATCATATCATTGGCTGACAGTCAGGTGACAGTTTTGAGCAAATTATTGAGCACGTGATGTATATTGCGTTTTGTTGTCCGAGGTGTAAGGGCTCTGGATTGGCGGTTTCTCGGTGTTGCTGTTTCAAGTATAGGCCGAGGACATTATTTTGAACAGGTCGTTTCTTTTTCTTTTGTAACAAGAAATGATTAACTAGAATTCAATTGAGAAACAAAGTGAAGATATACGCTCATCGATGGTTTCAGTAGAAAGAGTTTTAACATTATAGTCAACTCAATTTACAGGAAAAATAACAAGGCAGCCCAAAAAAAAAAAAAAAAAACCTTGAACAAACTTTGACAGCGAAAATGGCTAAAAAAACTTTGAGTGAACAAATTGCTGAATTGGCAAACAAACCTAAGATTCAAGATTTTGATATTGAAGACGAAGATTTCCAAGTTGGCACAAACAATGACGAAAAAAACAACTACAGCGACGACAACAGTGATGAAGGTGACGACGAAGAAACCAAGAAACAGCACTATGTCAAGATGGGCACATCCAAGTTGAGATCCGATCTAAATGATGATGTTGTCACTGGTGTTTTGAGAGACACCAAATATACCGGTTTGAAAGGTTCTAGAGATGCATTGTTTGGAAATGGAGCTGATAAACAAATGAGCAGTGGTGAGGAAGAGGAAGAAGAGGAAGAAGGGGAAGAGGAAGACGAGGAAGACGAGGAAGACGAAGAAAACAGTTCTGAAAGTGCGGTGGATTTGGATCAAGTTTCTTCGAGTGAAGAAGAACAATCTGAAAATGATGACCAAGGGGAAGATGATCAGCAATCTGATTCAGACGAAGACAGTGATGTCGAAGACAAAAAATCCAAACTTTTAAAAATCAACGCCCAAGCAAGACAAACACTGAGCAAATCATACACTGCATCTCAAACAAAAGACGCTTTGAAAGGTTATTCCATCATCCAGCAAAACAAGTTTTTTGACAATATCATTGATTCCAGAATCAAACTACAAAAAGCCATTAATGTTGCAAACACACTTCCAATTACTGGAAAAAGTTGGGATCTTTTAAACAATTCCAAAACAGAAAAATTGATTAACGAAAATATGGATTTGCTTTCAACGGTTTTAAACAAAATTGTTGATATAAGATTACTATTACAGAAAAATGATAAAATCAACACTTCAGATTCAGCACAATCAAAAGAAATAGGCCACAAAAGATCATTTGAAAATGTACGTGAATCCACACAAACCTTGGATTCACAATTGAACAAATACAGAAAAGTGGTTTTGTACAAATGGTCAAACAAAATCAATCAAACCCAAGGAGTGGGTTCTTCTGGTGCAGCCACCAATGGTATCTCTTCCAAAAAGTTTTCTGCCATCAACCAAACCTCAGACGTTCAAGTGGAAACACAACTAGCTGACCAACAAAGACTTTTGAAAAGAACATTTTTGAATAGAAGAGGTGTCGTTCCAATGAATTTTGAAGAAGATTATAAATCTGGCTCGCTATCCAAACTGAAACCAACCGACTCACAACAAAATAGCGATATGGTAAACGATGATGAAGRCAACATTGATATTCCTAAAAACTATAATCCGCGGTTGAAGTCAAACATAGACACTTCTGAGAACCCATACATTTTTGATGACGAAGATTTTTATAGAGTGCTATTAAACGATTTGGTGGATAAAAAAATTAACAATGCCAATAACACAAACTCCTCTTCTTCAGGGGCTGGCCAACAACAAGTGAGATTGATTACTTCATCGACTAATAAAGTGAAAAACAAGAATATTGACACCAAGGCATCCAAGGGTAGAAAACTAAATTTCCAAATCCAAGAACCTATTGCCCACTACGAAGCCCCTGTGGGMAACCAAACCAAATGGTCTGACGAACAGATTGACGAATTTTTTGCAGGGTTGCTTGGACAAGGAATTAATTTCAACGAAGAAGATGAAGAAGTCGATAACAATGAAAGTGACGAAGATGTGGAAAACATAGATGGCTCCAACGCAGAAGAATTGGAAAATATTAAAAACGACGATATCAAGATTTTTGGATAACTTTGTAGTAAAAATTGATACATTTTTTCTGCATATATATATATATATATATATATACATATAAATATATATTTATCGCACGTTTATAAATAAAGTCAATCCATATATTGTTTGTTTCAAAGATGYTGCTCAGCATGTAGTCTATCAATAAAGGCATCTAAAACATGGTTCCAATCAGTTCTTACAACACAAATAAATTCAGAAAGTGCCAAAAACGTAAGTCCTGCTGTACAACCAACCCACAAACCTTTGATGTCCATTCCCAGGTTAAATGCAAAAAAATGACTTAAAGGTAACCCAATGACATAGTAAGCAATAACGTTCAACAATCCACCAATTTTTTGTCTTCCTTGACCCCTCAAAATAGCTGCGCTGTTCACATTGAACGAGTCTGGAAATTGGTTAACTGCAATGATAGGCAAAATCAATGCACTTGTTTCAATAACAGTTTGGTCTTTGGTAAATAACCTTGCAAAAGGTTTTGCGAAAACAATTAAAGTCGAGCAATTGATAAACCCAATTAAAACACCAAGAATGTAACTGGCCTTGATACACTTGATCGCATTTCTTTTGGCTAGAGACTCGGTTTTTAAAGCAACAGAATTGGTTTGTTGGAGTTCATGGTAATAGGACCCAATAAACTGTGCAACTCTGGTGCTGATCACACATCCCATGGCAAAAAAATCTTGGTAGATCAATGTCCCTACACTTGCCAACACTGTTTGGATAGCAATTTCGATCTCGTCCCCTAGGTACGTGGAAAAAATGGTTAAAATTTCAAAAGACAAGTACTCACTTTCGATCATAACCAACCCAGGCCACGCCAACTCAATCATTGGTTTCCAATTTTGAAACATGGCCAATCTTTTTCTTTGCTTTTTTGTAGGTTTGTTTCCTTTGTTCAGAATAGAACCGTATGTAGTTGATGCCGAGCCTAAATGGGCTTCATTGCCGTTGGTGGCAGCTTCAACTTGGTCATCTTCTGTATCTGATTCGTTTTGATCGGTACCAAAGATCAACACTTTGAAGGCCGTAACAATTTTTTGAACTCCCCTTTTCTCTTCAAAAACATGAGGAGGGAATATTGTAGACCAGCATCTCAARGTGTCTGGTTTAACAAAAACACAGTAGCCCGCCAAAGAGAAGAACATCAACCACTGCGAAATGGCAATAGCAATAGGAGCCCCTTTGTATCCATATTTCATTGTCAAAAGGTAAATCATAATCAAGTTGATTGGGAAAATGAAAAATAAAGCATAAGTAGAAATATTGTAATATCCCTGTGCTTGAACAAACCGTTTCCCCGTTTCAAACATGGTCAAAGCAGGAACACCAAAGGACAAAATTCTTAAAAACACTTGGACGTTTGCTAGCAATTCTTTTTGAGGAATCAACCAAACTARCCAGTGTTCCGAACACCACCACAAAGCAAGAATGGGAAACAAAAGTGTCAAAATCATCAACGCACATCTCTGGGTGTACAGCCCCACTTTTGAATATTTTTTGGCCCCAAATGCCTGTGAACAAAATGTATCTAAGGAAGTAGCTAAACCTTCAATAACAGCCAACCCAGTGATGTTGTAGGTCATGACTGCCAAAGAGGCTGACGACAAGTACCCTGCACTCGACCCGGTTTCGGGATCAATACAAAGATTCCCTATCACAAACAAAGACGACAAAGACAAGGAGTACTGCATCAAAAAGGTCAGCACCAAGGGAAGGGCGTTTTTGCTCACAAACTTTATTTCTTTCCAAACGGTTGTTGGTTCGTACAAGCTTTGATCAGTTGGTTCATCGGGCAAAAAGGGATCGTTTTCGAGACTTAAAAGCGATGCCTGTTCTGGAATAAACGAGGGTTTGAGGTAAACAGAAGATCTTCTCTTCGCAGACACCAGGGAACTTGCTTCTGCGGACATCGTGTGTGTGTGTGTTTTGCAGAGTTGTTGATTCTGGGTTGGTATATTGTGAAATTCAATTTTTTGTAATTCTTAGGGTATAGTCATGTTTTCCAGATCAACTATATCAAAATGGAAATACTTGAAAGCATGAGCTTGTTTGCCTAATTGATTTCCAATCCGTTATTTGCATTATTTTACAAACCGTATTCTTATCTTTCTGCAACCGACACGTTGGTGTGAAATAATAAAAAAACCGAACCGCAACAATGCTTTGAATCTTTGAAAA
>LPNM01000011.1:217889-232770 GCA_001747045.1 Hanseniaspora osmophila | reverse complement strand
AAAAAAAAAAAAAAAGAAAAAAAGAAAGTAATAAGAGCTTAAGAGCTTACACTTCCAAACTATTTGATCCAATATCGAAAAACTAATGCTGTATAAGCTTACAAGAAACAAAGGCAGTGGATATTGAGCATTGTGTTCTAGAGTAATGACTGGAGTCTTGAGTTTTTTATTTTGGAACTCGGGACAAAAGCAGTTTCTTTTATATCTTTGTACAAGCCCGCTGCAATTATAACATTGCTTGAACAAGTTTGGTGTCCATTCCAAAGATAAGAAACACCTTGGATTTTGAACAAGTTGGCTTCATTGGCGAATATCTTTGTGCCAATATTGTTGTGGAATAATACACATGAAAGTATTAAAATCGTKACGTTCGTTTGCCTCTCTGAAAGCACACACACACACACACACATCTCGACTTTATAAGTTTATCTTACTTACAACGTTATCTAGATTTCATATATAAAATCATCAAAGGCCTTGCACTCACGCGATCAAAGAACCTTATCAAAATTTTTCTTATCAATGCAAAAACCTCGATGCTCTATCAGGAACCTGATCGCTTGTCCCGAAGGGGCAATTCGTACCTGCAGAACTAAGCGCATATTCTTTTTTTACACGTGATTTATCATTCTTATAAGGTTAGACCTCTATTGAGCCATTGATGATCTCACGATAACTAAACTAAAAGATATGCTTTTGACATAATCACTTAAACTCGTACATTTGCGTTCCCATAACTAACATAGTTCTTTCGTTTTGAGAGCTCTTGTAAGACGATTGGGCAAGGTGCAACTTGCAATTCGAGGGATTAGTATCAGCTGGCAATGTGTCAACATTGAACAGTTTTTTCTTCCATTCAGATTTGCCTTGTTTGTAAAACCAGGTGATCGTTGACTGCGCACTCTTGACAAAAAGATTGAGCCCAGATATATCAGACGCAACTGAGAAATTTTGTCCTGTCTCTGCTTCTTCAGCAAAACTCAAGTTGGCAGCAATGGCTAAATCTTTTCTCAAATCGATCACCGAGCATTCTTGGTTATAATTCAAAAATAAAAAGTAACCGTTTTCAGAAAATTTGAGACTCACTTTCGAGGTTGCGCGCTTTATTTCCAAAGTCTGCGCTGGAGCATTGTTTAATGTGTCTGCAAGGTCGTATATCTCCAAAGTGCTGGTTTTGTAATTGAACAAAGCAAATAGCATACCGTCCTTGTGAAGGTCGCATGAAAACTCAGCCGTATCTTCTTCATCAATGGGGAATTCATAAGTTTGTGAGTCATCGAGTTGCAAAAGCAGCCCATTATCGTTTGGATCAACAAAAGACTTCAACTGAACGGTACGACTCTGCGCGTCCAACACATACAGTCTGTCCTCGAAAAGATGTGGTAAGTACCAAAATTTGTTTCCTGAGTGCAGAGACATATCAATTTCCCAAACCCTCAAAGCAAGAGACTCCTTCGCAGTCCAAAAATCCATACAGCGTAGTTTCCCATTTCCTGACACAAGAATTTTGTTTATATTTTCCCACTCGTAGACTTGTACTATGTCTGCTTTGTAAGTTAACCAGTCAAATGCAGGACTTTGTTGCAGCTCTTCAGTAAAAACATTCAAAACTTCCAATTTGGACAAGTTGGCTTCAGTTTGAGATGCGAGCAAGGGGCTTCTTGCATAATCGGTGGTAAAAAAGTTGGTCACATCACATATAGAACGTTTTTTTAAAGTGTRAGAGTCCGCAGAAGCTTCCAAATACGGATTTCCTTTCCCCTTCCTTTTCATCAATTTTTTGTACAAACCAAGATATTTTGCAGAAGCATTGTAAATGAGCTCACCATAGTCCTTTTCCGTGTTTTTCGTAAGTCTTGCCAACTCGTTTTTGTAGAGATCGCGCTCCTTCATAGCATTCGAAGCCACTGTCACACTGGCGTCGTATTTGAAAAGAGATTCTGAAAGTTCGTCTTTGCACCTTTGTAATTGTTGTCTCAGCGTGTAGTTCTCCAACATGACTGCGTCCCATTCGTTTTTGAGCGAGTGTAAAAGAGTTGGAATGCTGTAATTGCTTGCGGCGGCCAAACCTTGCTGAACTGAAACAGGATTCTCAGGATTTTTGATCACAACCACATCCTTTGGATAAGTAATTGGTTGGTTGTTTACTGGGTCCTTCTTGTACATATTGATGTACTCAACCAACAGTTTTTTTTCAAAAATGCATCCGCTAACTTTGGATAAAACCGGTTCTTCAGGTACCGCGCCGCTAATAGCACACTTCCAATCAACTGCCATAATTGTCGTTTTTTCCTTTGGTTTAATGAGGCCTTCTTTCTTGTGTTCGAGTAGCTTGATAGACGCTTTTTTTTGCAAAAGCAGGATCTTCCTTGTAACACACTTTGGTTACAACTACARATTCCGTGCTTAGCGGTGGAATTTCGGGCGATGTATGCTTTTTGTGTGTGTGATTTTATTTTGAATTTTGTTTTTTTTTTTGTTTCTTCCGGAAACCACAGGACGGCAACGTGTAAAAGATGTCATCTCAATAACAAAAGGCAAACAATTTATGATCAACGTTTAGCCTTGTTTTTGAACAAGAGGATACAGCATGAGCAACACCGCGCATAGCTATGGAGGAATCATTTTACCTTAGACCGTTGAATGAAGTGAAATCAATAGATATTGTGCCCGAAACTTACGTCGTGGTGAAATCAAAGTTGGGCTCATCGTCAAATGCTCTAGGAGGGTCTACCAAGATATTCGTTAACATAGTACACAATGCGAAATATCCCAGCGCACCTGAAATACCTTTTAATCCCAGTATTGTTTACCCATTGATCATGAACAACGAATGGGAAATTCCCATCATAACGACTGCACACGTTACAGACAGGGATAAGCAAGGTAATACGTGTTTGGTGTGGGATTGCTGCGTTAACAGTGCATGCATTCAGTGGTGTGCCGAGAACGAACAGTTGAAAGAGATTTTGATTGAATGGTGTTTGGAAAGCTGCGAGTTGCGTTCTGAGCTCGAGATTGACAGGGACGCTATCAAGTTTCCAAAATTGAAATACAAAGGGCATGATGTAAGAAAAATTGAGGTTCTTGAAAATGACCTTTACCAAACAGCCCAAAGCGTTACTGAAAAAACGCAAGTGTCTTCTTCCTCCAATGAGTTCTTGGAAATGAAAAGAAGCTATGAAAATGGAGAGGAGGATTCTGATCAGCTGATGGAGTTGCGATTGCCAGGAAACTCAACTTCTTCTAAAACAAAAACGACACCACTTATTCAGGAAGTACAAACGCTTGAAACATTAGCCAACAAATCTATGACCAGCAATGCTGCACCTCAGCACAACAAGTTGGATGCATGCAGGTATGAAGTGACCATGCGGAAACCAGATTCCCCTASCAAGCCGTACAARCTGAAAGTMGAAATAACTACAAACATGGAAAACTGCAATTCGCTCGATTTCAGCTTGCACTAYGATCAAAAAGAGCACACGTTGGTTATCAAGAACCTCAATACCCACATATACAAGGAAAACTTATTGCAAGTTCCACTTCCGAAATTTGAAATGGGTGTGGATGATAAAGTTGAAGCTTTTTTCATAAAATCTAAAAGAACAATGTACGTTATTATATAGGATTATTATCGTGATTTGAAGAAACAAAAAAAATCACAACACAACTCGTAAATGTATTTAATGATTTAGTGTGGTGGAAATGCCAAATTATCCCTATGTGCAACGTATTCGGTGTCTGCGTAACCTAAAGCTTCTTCGATGTCTTTTGATTGCAAACCCTTTATTCTGTTCAATTCCTGGAAAGTGTAGTTTGGTCTTGCTCTTCCAACCACTTTTAATGGTTTAGACTCGTCGAGTTCCCCTGTTTTAGGATCCTTGTACCCTAACTTCAACAAAACACATTCGCTTTCATGGAAATGACCTTCCACTCCAATAACACCTGCAGGCAAAAGACCGGCTTTGTTTTTTCTTGTCAATGCGTTGTATGCCCCTTCGTCAATGATTATGGCACCGTTGGTGACCAATCCATGTAAGATCCAAAAATCTCTTGATTTGACTTGATGCTGATTGTCTTGTGCTTTGAAAACTGTATGCAATGGGACGGTGATTCCCAACTCTTCTTTGTACTTGCTGTCATCTTTGCTGCCGGCATGTTTTTGAATGTGCTTGACAATCTTGTAGATATTACTTGGATCTTCGCTTTTTGTGATAATGGTGTGAACACCAGAAGACGTTGCCAATTCAGCAGCAATCAATTTAGTGGTCATACCACCAGTACCAACATCCGATCCAGATCCACCAGATACATCAATTTGGGCCACGTCAGACATTTCGTTAACTATCACCACTGGTTTGGCATCTGGATTTGTTCTTGGATTGTCATTATAAAGGCAATCGACATCGGTCAGTAAAAACAAATAATCGGCATCAATCATTGATGCAGTAATGGCAGATAAAGTATCGTTATCACCAAATTTAATTTCATTGACAGACAAAGTATCGTTTTCGTTGACAATTGGAACACAACCCATGTTTAACAACTCTGACATGGTGTTTTGCGCGTTTCTGTATTGCGACCAATCAGCGATATCGTTTCTTGTTAATAAAATCTGTGCAATTCTTTGATCAAACTCTTGGAAAAGTGAGTCCCATCTTCCAATCAATCTTCCTTGACCAACAGCTGCAATAGCTTGCACAAGAGCCATTTTTTTCGGTCTTGACTTCATGTTCAAAGTTTTCAACCCAACAGCAATCCCACCGGAAGAAACGATGACGATTTTGTGATTGAACTCCCGTCTCAACTTTATCACCGTTTCCACAATTTTGGACATGATAGAAAGTTTAGGCTCTTTGGTTTTTTCGTCCACTAACGAAGAAGAACCTAGTTTGATGACAATGGTCAAAGGTTTGGATGCARCCATGTTGTACAACAGGTTTCGGTAACTGTTTGGTTTGCTTGGATGTTTGATGTATAATCGGCTGATTGGCAGACTGGTTGTAATGCTAGYATGAAATCAAGAACGCATTAACCACGAAACATGAACTTAAGCTTAGCATCCATAGAGGCATCGCTTTGGTAGTTTAATCATCCCATCATCTTGAGCCATTTTTTATTTTTTTTTCCAGTTGATTTGGCTGACCAGAGAGCATTCAAGTCCGAGACATAAAGTTTTTCCGAGGTCTCAGATAGAGATGCAAAGTTGTCCGACGTCCGAAAACGGGCATTTTCAAAAGTTTGTTTGCAATTTTCACCAACGTGCAAAGTCTTCAAGCCATTGGAAAGAATTCCTTAGTAAAATAAGGACTTGAATAAAACAATTTTTCATTAATGTAATACATTGCAGTACGAGAAAGACTTGCTTAAACATTAAGGAAAACAGGTATCACTAAAACTCCATGTTTGCTTACGATCAAGTGTTGGACCCGACCACCGTTTCTCACTCTCTTGTGAGCAACTTTACCACATTCCAATACGACGAACTAATTGTTGTTTGCACAAATGTTATCAAGATTTATCACATTTTAGACAACGATGGTGATCAAAATGGAAAGAAAAATGATAAACAGACTTCTGAAGTGCAATTGAGACTGAGGTTTGAGTTTCCCTTGGTGACCCCAAAAATCACTTTTATAGAGAGAATACCTGGCTCTGCCAACTTGTTTGAATACGACAAATTGATTATTGGAACCGGAGATAAATTATCRATTGTGCAATTTAACGATATTGACCAAAGTTTGGACACCAAAAGTTTGCATTATTATTTGGATGCTTTTTCGAAAAAAGACGACAGTGGTGATAATGGCATTGCTCGAGTACGAATGTTGGAAGGAATTCAATCTTGTGTTTTGTTCAAGTCAAACAGTTTGGTGCATTTGAAGCATTTTCAAAACGACATAAATAATACACTATCCTCATCATCTGCAGAAAAATCTCTAGAAGGTCGTGAAAATGATGATGCGTATGCAGTAAAGAAAAAACGGAAATACCAGCCAAAGAGTTTGGCATTGAAATCGACTCAAATCCACTCAGACTTGAGAAACATCATAGACTTTCAAAACGATGGTGGGAGCTTGCTATATTTTTTGTACAGTCCAGAAGGTCTCAAGTGGTCTGGATCAAAAAGCCATAACAGTGTCAAGTTGATTTGTTTGAACATGTACTTGGAATCCGAAGACGATCCAATGGATGAATCAAATGGTAAAACTAATGKRACTGCAAAATTGTCACTGAGAAAGCCGACAAGCATGAGTTTCCAAACGCAGTTGAGTACGTCCACTTTAATCAACAATTTGCAGTCGTTGCCCGATGACGTACACAGTGTGATTCCAATCATTCAACAGCAAGGGTCTCTTTTATTGATTGGGGTCAATCAAATATTGCTAGTGGACGAAAACTTTAACGTCAAGTTTATATGTAAATTAAATTCCTACTGCGATCTTGCATATTTGCAAAAAACGTTTAATTGCAACAAAATTGTTTCCGTTTCCAATAAACCTGATCAACCTTCAAAACAAATTGAGCTACCCAAAAACCCATCCTATGCATGGCTAACTCCTAATGAAAAAAACAATTTTTACGTTTTGGTTTTGGATAAATTGGTTATCCAACTAAAGTATCAAGGAAAAACATGTTTAGGTTTAGAGATTTCTGATTATACTGGAATGGAAAACATGCATTCGTGGCAAAATATTCAATCAATGACTAAATGTCAAATGTCTACAACAGGTAACGGCACAATTACAAAAGCACAACAAGAAAAAGTTTTCATTTCATTTGCAAAAGGTGATAGTGTTATTGTTGACTTCAAAGTAACCATGCAAGAAAAAAAAACACTGCAAGAATCAAAAGAAGACATAAATGATGAAGATGATATTTATGACACCGGTGTTAAAAGCGATTTTGAATACACTGTTACGCCTACTATTCAAGATCATGTGCTACCAAATTTTGGGCCTATCACTTCGATGACAGCTGCTCCCACGGTTTCATCCAGCAATCTTATCAAGGGTTTGAAAAACCCCAATCTTTTAGAATGCTCTTTGATAGCTGCGGGACCGTCTATGGGCAACTGTATTTATGAAATTCAACCAAGCGTGCAGCCAATTGTAGAGCGCGGGTTCAAGTTTATTGACGTTACCAAAATTTGGAACTTGGATAACACTTATTTGATCACGACAGATTCCAAAAACATGAGATCGGACATTTTTTTGATCAATAAGAATTTCAAAACGTTTAAACCTCAGGGGTTTTCCGGTCGTGATTGCATAACCGTTGACATACAAATGAGTGTATCTCGAGAAAACATCATACATGTCACTAACAAGGGGATTTTCGTTTTTGGTTATAATTTTGAAGAAAAATCAAGACTTTTGTTTGAAGGCGCTAGAGCTGAAGTTGTTCATGTTTCTATCCAAGATGACTTTATCTTGACCACTAATGTGAAGGGTGAAATTGGTATTTATGAGATGTTTGAGCAAGAATTGTATGAGATAACTTTGCCAACGGGTTTAAACGAGTTGATTTTAACCTCTGGTAGTATTATGAAAACACAAATGGTCAGTACCTTGAGTGCATCGTCATTAATTTTCTCTTTTGTCACTGCAGACAACCATTTGATTTTTTTTTATAAAGACCATGATGACAAGATTTTTGAGTTTGAAGGTGTTTGCGATTTGACCAAAACTTTGAAAGTTGTGCCTTACGAGATTCCGGACGAAATCACACCAGATCCTTTTATCAAACAAGTGATGATTGCACCACTGAGCAAGGACATTTTGTTATCTGTTTTGACTTTTGAAGGTGAAGTCTACATTTATAAGCAACGCGAAGGAAGTATTACCACGCAGTTTGACAAAACTGTGGATGGTTGCGTACTTACTGGTGGCAGTACTGAAATTGAACAAAACATGTATTATTTGGAAAATTTTCAAGGCAAGTCGGTAATTATAATCAGTGGTATCCAACCTTTTATTATAATGAATGAACTGAATGATCAAGCCAGATGCTACAAATTTGGAAGTTTGCCCTTGATGTCTTTGAGTGTTTGGTTTGATGAAAATTATGTTGGTTGCAAAATGATTACTGTTGATAATGTGAAAAACGCACGTATCTTGCGTTTGGACGTGGATGGGATGCATTATGGTGCAAAATTGCCCGTAAAGAGACACTTGATTACTTGCGAGTTTGAGGATCAAGAAGTGCAAAAAAATTCCACAGAAAAGAAAGAACCAAAGGATAAAGAGGAAAGTCCAGCGCTTGAAAAAATTTTGAACAAAAAATTAACCAATATTACTTTTAATAATGTGACTTATCATAAAAATGGTGGATATTTGGCGATTTCTTACTATAATGAGATAGATTACTTAGCCAAAAATGAGTTGGGCGAACCAATTGTTACAAATCCTGAAATTGAAAATGGGTCTTTTGTTTTGAGTACAGCTTACACTGGTGGAATATTGTTACTGAAGTATAGTCCTATCAAACGTCAATATCAATTAATGGATAGATACGAGACTGAATCTGAATGTATGGTTAATTGTTTAGAAAGTATGCAACTTCAAGTGCTTCATGTGGATGACAGAATATCTATGAGTGCTACTAGCGCCAACGCTTCAGCTTCAGGGACTATCAATTCAACTGCTGCTGCTTCACTTGCTGCTTCTGCTGGTCAATTGAACAATCCTGGGAACCCTTCCAACTTATTTACTCCTATAACACATCAGACACAACACGAATACTTGGTTTCTGGTGAAACTTACTTTAAAGACGAGGATACACATGCTTTAAGCAGATTGGTTATTTTTGATGTTACGTCTGTTGGAAAGTTGCAAAATATGTACAAGGAAGAGTTTTTACGTGGAGGATTGCTTACATGTTTGGCTGAAAGCAAGGGAAGGATTGTTTACAACGAGAACGAAAAGCTGTGGGTTAGAAAAGTGATGATCAAAATGGGACAAATGAAGCTTGATAAATTACCAACGCATGACTCTTTGTCCTCATCTGTTCAAACAAATGGTGTGAAATCCAGTTTTAAAAAAAGCATGCTGCTGGAACCTGTTGCCTTTGCTGATATGCCAAGTTTGCCAACAAAAATCAGTGAGTTTAATTCTTTGCTTTTGACTTCATGTTTCCACAATGGTCTTTTCATGCATGGTTTTGAAGTGGAACCTTATAGACTTGTTTCAATTTCTAAAGGAGTTTCAAATGGTGGTAGTTTGAATAACGAACTCCTTGTCAATCAAGGTGATTGTTATCAATTGAGCTGCAATGAATTCAATGAATTGACAATTTCAAAATTTGCAAATGATGATCCATCGTCCATGAATGGTACTAAATTGATCGAATGGAGCACTTTTAAATTGGGGACTTTAACAAGTGTTTTAAAAACTGTTCCACGTGCAATCAACAACCAAAATACAGAGTTCATGACCGTTGCATGTGGATTGGATGGAAGTGTATATACCATCATTCCATTGAAAGAAACCAGTTACAGAAGATTGAATATTGTACAACAACAAATCATTGAGAAAAACTTGCAGTTGTGTGGTTTGAATTACAGAATGGAAAGACTTGTGCATTCCGTTCCTGTTGTGTCTGGGGCCGTTGATATTTCTGGGGCAGCCCACCGCAAAAGAACAGCAAGCGCTGCTCGCGGTGGTGGAGCTGCAGGAAATAGCAACAAAAACATCAACACTGTCATTGACATGCAGTTGTTGAGAGCAAACTTTATTAACGCGTCCATCCTGCACAGAAACAGATTAACCACGTTGAGAATGGGTACCCACGCTACAAAAGAGATCTGGAGAGACATTGCCTACTGCGACAACTCTTTGAACGTTTTGCAATCCAAGTAGGCGGGGACCGATCATTTATTTTAGTTTTTTTTTCTTCCACGCACACAAATATAGGTGGTGCATACAATTTATAAGCCCTGAGGTGGTGTATACAATTTATAAGCCCTGAGGTGGTGCATACGATATGGTCGAACCGTAGTTCAAACAACATTTCACAATTGTATATTGCAAACTGCTCTTGTTTTTAGATAAAAGAATCTCTTTACGTTTTCTCAAAGCGCTTCATTTCCTTATCGGGGATACCCGTTGCTTGTCGCCAATTTTTTTGTTTTTTTTTTTTCCTAAAATTTCTTGTTTTGTGTGTTATCTGTGAGTTGCCAGGAATTTCCCGAAGAAGGTTTTTTGTATTTTTTCTAGTTTTTTTTTTTTTTTCATCGATAATCCCTGCTGAATCGCGCAAGAAACACGCACAAAGTAAGCGCTAATGGACCAAAAAAAAAAAAAAAAGATCTTGCTCGCTTGCTCGCTGTTTTAGCGCAATAAAATGGCTGCGTGAATGTTTCTTATAAGTCTTATCTATCCCGATCTCAACATTGTCATCATTGGTACCAAGTCCCAAATGATGTATTAAGCGCTGTTGACCTTCAAGTGCAAGATRGAGCAAAACAGCAGCAATAGGAATAAGAAAATGACGAATCAGTGCGGTAATATCGTATTCAAGCACTGGTTACGTTGGGTTTTTTTGCTTTTTGTTTTTTTTGTCGTCTTGGTGTTGTTTTTTTTTGGGTATTTGAATGTACTGGTTTCTTGGCGGGCCTATCGTCGTAGATAAAAACCTTATCTTTATTTCAGTTATCTTGTCTGCAAAGGCARATTCGTACTGATTTGTCAATGAGCGCAAATCATGGAAGCCAAAACAATGGAGATAGAGAGCACTCTTGTTTGATAACTTTGGTGCGTTATTAACCTTGKTTTCGCATAATCCTCGAGCGCTTATTAGTGTATTGACAAGCGCAAATGAGATTCTACAGGTGAAATATCGGCTATATAGTTCCCATCTTTTGATGGATTGACATACGTATATAAGAAGTTAGGTTTTATCATTTTGGTTTTAGATAAAATAAATATTGTTATGAGTTATTGTAACGCATGATCTCTCTTTAAATCRAAAGAATAAAAGACTGAACAAAGAAAAAAGAGAAAACAAGCTAAACAAAGCACCTCCAAGAAACAGTATATCATGGTTGATTCTACATCTCTTGAACAGTTTACTGATCCGTTACACCCCGACTACGTCCCAGGGACGTTTAATATCTACTTAGAAATGGGACAAGACTCACAGGCTTATGACGAAGAAGCATATGCGCAGTCCGGTGACGATTCTGCAAGCAACATTTTTTCAAATCACATGAAGAAAGATAAAAAGTCCGGAATTGTTTTGATGCCGCAACCTTCAGATTCTCCAAACGACCCATTGAATTGGTCTTATTGGAGAAAAGCATGGCATTTTGCCTTGATGGCATACATTACTGCTTTCACAGCAGCCACATCCAATATGGCTGGTGCCACACAAGATGCTTTAAACGAAAAATACGGTATTTCGTACAACTCAATGAACACCGGTGCTGGTGTGTTGTTTTTATCTATTGGTTGGGGTACTTTGTTTTGTGCGCCATTTGCCAATTTGTATGGGAGAAAATTGACATATTTGATCTGCATTGTTATGGGATTGTGTGGTGCTATTTGGATGGGACTTTCCAGCAGAGTGAGAGACACAATTTGGTCGCAGTTGTTTATTGGTGCATCCGAAGCGTGTGCGGAAGCACAGGTCCAATTGTCCCTTTCCGATATTTTTTTCCAGCATCAGCTTGGGTCTGTGCTTACTGTTTATATTTTGGCAACTTCTGTTGGTACATTTTTAGGACCACTGATTGCCGGTTACATTTCCGATTTGACTACTTTTAGATGGGTTGGATACATTGCATTGATCATCAGTGGTGGAACATTGCTTGTTTTTGTTCTTGGATGTGAAGAAACATATTTTGACAGAACACTATACAAAACACCAATGAATACTGACCCACTTGAAGGTCAGCATTTGGAAGGGATTGCAAAATACCCATCTAACAGTGACAACAGTCATGGTGCTGATGAAAAATTGCAAAACAAAATAAACGTATCAACTGCTATAAAGAAAAAGAAGGAAAACGACATAGATGCTCAACATCCAAGTGATATTCAACAAATTTTGTCTCAAGTATACTCAAATAACATTCCAGAAGCTGAAATTGGTCATGACAAAATAAGCCCACTTGCAACTGCCACTGCTGATGGTAATGGAATCCCTGGACTAAATTTGGAACTGATAGATGGTTCATTGGAGTCACCAAAGACATATTTGCAAAGAATGGCACTGATAACCAAAGCCACAAACTTGAGAGGTTGGGGTTTTAAACAGTACTTTCAGTACATGTATTTGAACATGAGAATGTTTGCGTTTCCTGCTGTTTGGATCTCYGGGTTGTTCTGGGGATGGCAAGAYGTGTTGTTRTCCTTTTATTTAACCATTGAAGAAGACAATTATTACGATGACCCATGGGACTACAGTGATGCTGCTGTAGCAATCATGAACGTGCCCACTTTAATTGGAGCAGTCATTGGGTGTATGTATGCAGGAGTGATTAGTGACCACTTTGTTGTATGGTTGAGCAAGAGGAAAAACGGTATTTACGAAGCCGAATACAGATTATACTTTTCCTTTGCTGTTGCCATTTTGTCTCCTGCCGGGTTGTTTATGTTTGGTATTGCATCTGGAAGAGGATTTACCAACTGGAGAACCGCATACATGGGWCTTGCTTTCATTGGTTTTGGTTGGGGTTGTGCTGGTGATATTGCCATGGCCTACTTGATGGACTGCTACCCAGAAATGGTTTTGGAAGGTATGGTGTGTACCTCGTTRATCAACAACAACTTGGCATGCATTTTCACCTTTACTTGTTCCGACTGGTTGGATGCAAGTGGAATTGAAAACACCTTTATTGCCTTGGGTGTTTTAACATTTTTCTTTACATCTTTGGCATTGCCTATGTTCATCTATGGTAAAAAGGCAAGAAAATGGTCAAAGGATAGATATTTGGCGTTCATCAGTATTAGGGATGGTTTTTAACGTATTTACACATTTATAAAATTAATAAATATTCAATAAAATARAGAGTTTAAACGACCTTGCAATTGGTAAGATTATAACTACTAGATATTTCACTCYGGTATATGTACCAAATCCAYAAAAATTTGTTTATTTTTGAACCYAAATTATTTATTCTGGRGGTATATAAGCTTTTCCATTRAAGTAAAAAGTAAAAAAGTAAGTTTACTGAAAATAAACATTATTTTGAATGAAGTCTATAATATTATAATTCTGGCAATACYTTGCTTGAGRTRTTAGAATTTTTCGATGTTTTGAAAAAGCAAAAGCTTKCCAAAAGACATTYGTRCGRTTTAAGRAATATCTTCTTTTTCTTATGGGTGTGRTAGTCATCATTTCCTAGAGCTATACGCTTGCTAATTAGTTATTAATATTTCAGTATGGACAGAAATACCCTTTCATTTTTGATTTAAGTAAATACAAACGACRYTATGAACAATTYATAAATACTTGARTACRRATAACTTATAAAGATCAAAAATGGATCGGGTCATCTCTTTATGTGRTAATATCTGACATTTTTGTATCTCCWTAACTCTAGCTCCTCGACTGAGTATAAAGCAATAARAAACAGAGATAAAAGCTGATAACCCAAGCTACSTGGRACAYRTCACCATTTATTGACGATAAGAGGAAGAGAGCAAAAAAGAGCGACGGAAAAATCAATTGAACGGATCRAAAGCTATTCATGTTTATTTCRCARTCTAGTATTTGTGGATTTGAAACAAAAACAAAAKTATTYATTAAAAGCTATAATTGGTTTTCACTTTTYGGGGAATAAGCACGTTTTCGCRAACCAGRAACTGTTATTGGTGCATGTTTTAGCGGCCAGGTCATTYCATTTTTGCATAAATAACCTGWACAAATCTCTGGCGATAGGTTCARAAACCATAACGTGGGTACCATACCAAAGCATCMTGGMTGSTGTAGTCTCATAACAGCTGTTTTCGACTCAAAGGGTAAAGTCATTACTCGTTTTTTTTTTTTTTTTTSTTTTTCARAATTAGTTTCGACATTTTKTGTTTGGTGAAATTCCCGACTTTACTGGAATTCATGARCAAATGCAATGTGCAACGGTYCAACAAAATAACACTTTTCAAAATAAGTTGCACCATACGGAACTTAGAAASGGTTTGAGGCCGATGAAGCGGAAAACTTGGAARATTCAAAATAGTCTTTTATCRCTCCGCAACGTTTTTTTTCTAGCGACTAAACTTTGTTTTGCATRAGAAAATTAAACRCATGGCAATATCRCCTAGTTYCTTTTTCCACYCTGTTTTACACTGTTCYYTATCATYYGTACAGCTTGAAGWATKRAACTTCTAGYAGCTTACTAACTAAACAAATCTTTTCTCTAGYTCAAAGAATCACYCTAATCGTTTCACGTGGCCATGTTTCMTTGTAACTAYTTGCTAATCGGAAAATTATAGCTTGAAATTCATTGTGGGGTYCGTTYACCGAYCAARGATGTCTCGTGTATTCTGTYTTAGCTTTTRRRTTAAGYGTGAGTATTCCAAATACGCCGCACTCACTCATCATGTTGCCGCWTTACTTGGAGCATGGAAACGCTAGACCAAATKCGTCTAAAAAGAGGGTAACSTCTGAGTACAGGTTCCTGCAAWGCATGACACCAAGAACAAACACGCACAGAGATCAAGTTCATGCAAGAACATCATAAACATGCATAAATCATTTTTGCTATTGGCAATATGKGTGGTGACTACAAACAGGACTCTAGCCAATATTCTTTGAGCCATGATAGGGAATAAACCACSTAACGAAAASCGGAAACCAAAAGAACARGGAAACTGAAATTAATTCAAACCTGACACAAAATCGAGCAGCACAAAATTAAGAAAAAAAAAGAMAAGAC
>LPNM01000011.1:158146-206307 GCA_001747045.1 Hanseniaspora osmophila | reverse complement strand
TTTTTTCTTTAAAATTCAGAATAATTACTTATACAACAAGATATTATTCACCGATAGATACCAAATTACAATTATCATATCGGAATGAATCAATGAATGAATAATCCAATGCCGACTTAATCATCAGGCATCTCACTGAAAAAGAATGCCGACTTAATTACCTGGCATCTCACTGAAAAAGAATGCCGACTTCAYTAACTTTAAAGTATCTTAAAAAGAAAATAATAATTTACTAAAACGATAATTTTCCACTTTATGATTACTCTYGTTGTATAAAACCCCATAATCACCATTGTTTCCATAAAAAGAAGCATATTATATATTATATAATATAAAACATAATATATAGCATAATATAATATAATATAATATAATGAAATATAATGAAATATAATGAAATATGAGATTGTCTCGGATCGACTTCAAGTTATTTTTAGTGTTCTTTTTTTTTTTTTTTTTCATTCTCCATATGAAACAATATAGCAAAGAGTAGTGATAGTAAAGTACTAGTCACGTGAATGATTGTGTTACCCTCTTACGAGTGATGATTAGTTGAGTGAYGATTWGTTGAGTCGAGATTAGTTGAGTGACGATTAGTTGAGTCGAGATTAGTGGAGTGATTATGRTGTAGGCTTATACACTACTATTGCTCGTGTAGKTGAGCTAAAACGGTGTGTAGTATTACTACAATTYAAATAGTACACCTTATATAACCTCATTTGACATTTATATAAAACACATATATATACCCAAGGAGACTACTAGTGGGTAATAATAACAACTATGGTAAATAATAAACATAAAACAAATCACGTGGACTSTGTTTGGTACATTCTATTCGGCATATCTTYTTCGGCATATCTTYTTCGGCATATCTTCTTYGGTGTATCYTMTTCGGTGTATMSTATTCSGTGTAAGTATTCCGTGTGGGTGTTCGGTGTACTGATGTTTRGTGTTATTTTAGTATCACCCTTACATTTCACAAYGGTAACCTCTTTACAGGGTAAGAAACCCCATACACCACACACTATCTACTATTTAAAAAAATAAATTTATATTATTCAATAAAAGTCATTACTGTGTTAAACGGAATATAATGATCCGAACAAATAATATTGGGTATACTGAGAGCAAAAGAGAGACAGGGACGGAGAGACAGRGACAGGGACAAAGAGAAAAGAAACAAAGAGACAAAGAGACAAAGAGACAAAGAGACAGAGACCAATACTGAGACAAACAGACTCGTATAAATTGTTTCTTGTTCCTTGTATTCTGTCCTCTGATCACCATATTCTTTCCACTATAATCTGTTATCTGTCATATTAGAATACAAGTAGTAGTAAGTGGTAGTGAGTAGTAGTAAGAACATATTGTACCTATGTTAAGTTGAGTCACTCCTATAACAGAAATGAAACTAAATCATTATCACAGGAAATATATATCTATCGGACTCAAAAAAGAAAAGTTATTATCAAACATCTAACATCTTAAATGAATATCTTAGATGATACGTAGGTTGTATAAAGTTTGATTAGAGTTTCAATTGTAGTGTACGTGTTTAATGCTAATTACCGATATGAAACGGAAGGAGGAGGAGGAGGAGGAGGAGGAAGAGAAGGTGTCAAAGAAGTTAATCTAAACATAATTTTGCAGTAAAGAGTGGGGAGATCTGGAGAGAGAGAGAGAGAGAGAGAGACAGGGATGGTGAGTGTAAGCGCAGAATAGAACAGAGTAAAGTAAATAATCTTGCAGTCAGTGATTCAATATTGTGTATTTTCATTATTCGTAAAAAGAAAAATCTGAAACTTTAGAAAATAAAAGAATGTAAAAAATGGAGACACAAAAACATATGACTCGTTAAACACAAAAACAAAAAAAAAAAAACCTACTCGTAACGGAAAAACACAAAACCTACTCGTAACCGAAACCGAAAGGGCAAGTGGAAAAAAAAAAAAAAAAAAGAAAAAATAACGCATGTTCYATGGAGAAGGAATAATCGGAAAGAAGTCAAAGAGGAAAGATGTATATACGATAAGACGTTGATGAATGGAAAATATCAGGAGTTTTCTCGTTAATTGTATGTATATTGGGAATGAATGATATGGTCGAACGGATTGTGGAGTTTARAATATGCATTGAATTTTAAATATATATATATATATATACATATATAAAGAGTTGGGTSWAAAGTAASTSCATCTGGTGATAAGTGCRTYWGGTGATATAGAGTACTAGAGAGTCCCAAGAGTCCCAGAAAKTCCCAAAAGAGTCCCARAGAGTCCCAAAAKTCCCAGAGAGTCCCAAAAGAGTTTCAAAACATCATGAGCGATACAAGRGTTAACAARAATGTTSATGTTGATGGACTGGATAATACGCAGATGTATGAATACAATAATACACAAGATCACTCTTCACAAGACACAGAGCAAATGGACTGCATTGCACTTGACCGGTTGAGCACGTTTCTTTCAAGTGTGGATGACAAGTTGAACAGGTTGGAAAAGTTGTTGAGTTGTAATGGAATTGAGAGTTGTGGWGTGGATGGAATTTCTTCAGAAAAAATAATGAACAATGGTGGAATTGTCACTCATCATTCCGGTGCATCAATGAGAAAGAAATTAGCTAGTAATTTGTATAACAGATACAAAAACAAAAAAACAAAAATTCARCATAAAAAAAGACAAATTATTGATTGTTACAAAAACAATACACCATGGAACAAYACAAATGTACCAAATGAAGAACATTTAATCACCACTTCAAACGATTTGCAAAAAAAAAATTCACAAGAAACCTCTCTTGCTAACGATTTAACRACTCTATATCATTTTCTTAAAACAGCAAAAGATATGAGACCAGGATTTACCAAAAAACCTCACTCTCCATTACATGATATTACATCTCCYTCAACCGACATTCCAAAAGATARTTCAATTTATTCGGTAGAGAGATCTGAATCRCAATTAAAACTCTACGACAATAGCATCATTGACAAATTCACCACGATATTCGAAAAYTATTATGGTTCCGAGCTGGACAATAACAGTGCAGATGTTAGTTTTAGTGGGAAAAGCATGTTGAGCAGCAACAGTAGCAGTGCRACTCTGGTCAATGAAGAAAACACTTTTTTGCCCATTTCTTCTTCTCCTCTTTCTTCCTCTTATCCAACCCGCAGCAGCACTCCTATTTCAAACAAYYATATGGACATCTTGGACAATTTGAAGTACATCCATGACAAGTATACAATGATTGTKTCCAATGAAAARGAGCTTTCCGAAGATTTGTTGTCATATTCGACAAACTCTTCCRCGGCCTCTTTGCTTGATTCCGAAACATTGGTTTCCAAACAAAACTATTCTACTTTTTCTTTGAACGAGTCTTTAAGCGAGATTCCGGAATATTCTAAATCCACTTTGGAGACTTTAGAAAAAGATGTGTGGACCCAGATCAATTACCACAACTATTCCAAGGCATGTGAACTGGGTCAAACAGCACATTTGCACTATTACCAGTTGCCATTTCCATGGAGAGAAAACAAGTACATCATCCACGGGTACAGGTTTTACAAAGACTGGAAAACGTGTTTGAAAAGCATATTTGGTTTGAAACCTATTTTAGCWTTCCCATTGGACGCCACATGTGTGATGTCGAATGAAAAATGTAAGTCTTCTGCTTCCGCTTCTGCCTCTTCCTGTGCTCATCACAAAACCTGCACACACGGCTCGTCGCCATACCACTGGCACAATGAAACGGTCAATATCTGGTCCCATTTGGGTGCTTCCGTGTACATGTGTTATTTGTTGTACACTTTTGTACAAAAAACACACACCTCTCTTCACGCTTTCCAAAAAACGTGTTGTGCGCTGTTTATGATCATGGGTGCATTCTGTTTCTTGTGTTCCGCAACATGGCACACTTTCAATGGGTTTGCCAATTTGAAACAGCGGTCCAGAGCATGTTGCTGCGATTACACAGGCATATCTCTTTTGATCACAACCTCAATCATTTCCTTACAAAGCTTGATTCTTTGGAACAATCGCGTCTCACCAAAGGTCACCGGCTCAATGATCTTGACAATTGCCATGCTTGGACTATGCACCGTTTACATGAACTGGTCACCAAAATTCGACAGACCAGAGTCCAGACATTTACGGATTATCGTGTTTGTTTTGCTGGCAGTATTGGGAAATATTTCGTTTTTTCTTGACGGAGCTGCAGGCAGAGCCCATTTTGCACAGCTTTTCAAAAACTCATTTGTCTACTACCTCGGTGGGGTGGTGTTTTACGGTGGGTTTATTCCAGAAAAATTTAGATCAGATGTCCACGTTGCACAAGAGATTCCTACCCACGCAAGACTGTCCACGGATTTGAACATCTTGGGAATTGAGAAAGACACCCATTTTAAAGATATTGTGCCCTTCAAAAAAACCATCTCAACAACGGAAACAGTMACTTACACAAACACAAACAACGTCAAAGAAAACACAAGTTTCAACTCGCTTTGGTGGACGGATTACTACCTTCAAAGTCACAATGTCTGGCACATTGCAGTCGTCATGGGGTGTTTGGGCCACTACAAGACATTGATGGACATTATCGAAAGCTTGTGAGGTACAGCTACCTTTTTTTCATAAAACCTCATACACACATTTATGCATAAATTTATCACATTTGTTATACATCTTTGTTCTATTATATACTTATATTTGTATGTCCTTATATATTCTTAAAAGTTATGCCTCTTCATTTTAAACGCATTTTCTTTTGGTTCGCGAATAGTGAAAAAAGTAAAGGGCTCGCCCAAATTTCTTTTTCCAGTGTCAATTACTTTAGCTGCAAGTTTTGRAACCTGAAKYACAACAGAGACCAAGAATCCCAAACACAACCACAACACACACACACACACAMACAACACACACACACACACACAACCATGGGGTTAATCAATCAGCCAATGGGTCAAATCAGGTTGACCAATGTTTCGCTTGTACGTTTGAAAAGAAACAAAAAAAGATTTGAAATTGCATGCTACCAGAACAAAGTGCAAGAYTACAGAAAGGGGATCGAAAAAAACCTAGACGATGTGTTGCAGATCAACCAGGTSTTYTTGAACGTGTCCAAGGGACAGGTTGCACCGAACGAAGACCTTATGCAGGGTTTTGGAACCACAGATCAGGATACTATCATCAAGTTCATCWTAGAAAAGGGGGAGTTGCAACTCAGCGAAARGGAAAGACAGATCAGAATYCAACAGATCAACAACGAAATGTTGAACATTGTCAGCTGCAAATGCATCAACCCGAAATCAAAGAAAAGATACCCACCAACAATGATCCACAAGGCTTTGCAACAGCTGAAATTCAACATTTCCATCTCCAAACCAGCGAAAATCCAGGCTTTGGAAGCCATCAAGAKTTTGGTTKCAGAGCAGATCATTCCTATCGCGAGAGCCAAGATGCTGGTAAAGATCACTTTGCAAGACGCTACCGCCCCAGAGAAGGACAGACTGGAACTGCTCATCCTGAATAAAAAAGTCAGCACAGGCGAAGGCTCTACTGACACTGAAAAACAAGACTGGGTGTGCGAAGGTTTGATTGATCCTGTGAGTTACAAAGAAATTGTCACAATCTTCAACAACAACAAGAACTTGGGTGTAGTGCAGGTCTTGGACATGGCTGTCCTTGACAACAATTGATAAAACACAGATGTACGAGTTTAATTTTGCTGTGTTTTTTTTTTTTATTTTAATTTTAATATTTTTCGAGACTCTATATATTCTATCATTGGAGATTCAAAACYCACTCACAAAGCTATAATATCTTGTTTAATGGCAGCTAAGATTGTAAGCAGTGTGTCAAACTTGGTGTTGTCTTGTGCGTGGAAAAGCTTTGACGACAGCATGACCACAAACGACCCAATGTTGGGAACACGGTCCTTGTTTTTGATAAAAAGCTCGCTCACCTGCGAGGCAATGATCGGAAGCTCTAGATTGTTGGAATCCCCGAAAAGCGTTGTGATCTGGTAATTGGACAACGGATCTTGGTAAAAACCATCSTCACCGTCAGTTGCCTCCCCGTCTTCACCATAATTATGTRGTTCTTCCAGTACCTGTGTGATATCTTGGCACGTCACAGAGTAGCTGGTGTCCAATTCGCCATTCCATCTGATCTGGACTAAAACTCTATTTGCGAAAAACTGACAGCARATATGAATTTCTGCGTTGTTTGCAGTTTTGACCAGTGTCTCCCGGTACTGCATTTTGCTTCTTGACTGRTTGTGCRAGYTAMCTTATGTCCTGTATTCTTATAACTTATATRGGGTTCGTACTTTGCCATGGGTGATACTTTGCTAATGGAACCCATTGGTGCAAAAACCTCAAATGCGARAAAAAAAAAAAAAAAAACTGACGCATTGTTTGTATTTTTGTGTCTTGCGAGAAAAAGGTGACAAGGACTTCATCGATTCACAAGTTAGCGRAATACTGAACCTCAAAAGAAAACAAGAAGCTCCGCACACAAAGCATCCCCAAGATGTATGCCACACTATATGCCATCACTGGGTGGATCATCACCACGCAGTTTTTGACAGCACTGTTTGTGTTTTGTATTTTGAACCATTACTTGAAGCCGCGATACAAAAGACGAGATACAAAGCCTATCAAAACAAAAATCTTGGAGCCTGAAAAGATTATTTTGGTCAAAGCAGATAAYAATGAGCATATCGGAAAGAATACAARCACACGACAAYCTTTGCGCAACAACAACAACAACAACAACAATGAAAGCAGCAGCACAAGCAGGCCCACAAGCTCAACGCCGCTGTACAACCACAGCGAAACTGAAAGCATCGAGAACATTGCGGTTGGTCAGACAGACGATAACGGTGCAGAATTAAAAATATTGGAAAACCCATTCGAAATGGCTTCAGAGCCCACGTACAAACTAGTGCCAGACTTGAACTACTACTTTCAACAGTACGGTCTCACCATTGATTCTTACAGGCTGTCTACCGAGGACGGGTTTATAATTGATATTTGGCACATTGTGAATCCAAATGCCACAAACACAAGGGACTCCGATAGCAGGCCTGTGTTGTTTTTGCATGGTTTGCTACAGAGCAGTGGGTCCTTTGCATCTAGTGGCACAAAGTCTTTGGCATACTACTTGACAGTGCATGGGGGYAAAGACTGTTGGTTGGGTAATAACCGGTGTGGGTTTGTTCCTGGCTGGGAAGACTTGACGATCAACAGCATGGGAGAGCCAGAAAACAAGAAGAAGACCAAGAAAGAAAGATGGGCGTGGGATATTTTGGATATGGCAAAGTACGATTTGCCGTGTTTGGTTGATTTTGTGTTGAAAGAAACAAACTCAAAAAACTTGGACTTGATCGCGCATTCCCAGGGGACTATGCAAAGTTTCTACTCTCTAACCAACCACCGGGAGTTACTAGGGAAAATTAAGAATTTTGTTGCCCTATCGCCAGCCGTGTATCCTGGTGCCCTGCTATATGAAAAAATTCCACTAAGACTTATGGCGCTTTTGATCGACAACAAGTGGATTTTCGGGAAAACCGTTTTTATACCCTTGATGATGCAGATGAGAAAATTGATGGGGTCCCAAAGTTCGTATTGCAAGTTGGCGTACTTGATGTTCAATTATTTGTTTGACTGGGGCGACTCCTTATGGGACAGACATCTACGAGACAGACATTTTCTGTTTTCTCCCGTGTACATCAGTGTGCGGTTGATGCAGTGGTGGTTGAGYTCCAAAAGACCWAGTTTCAGAAACGGAGAGTTTGACAAAACGTATTTCCCAGAACATAAAGTTTGGTACCCAACGGACTTTCACAATGCGGAACAAGAGTCGAGAAACTCKTCTTCAACAGCAACTTTTCAAAAAACTGCCACTCGTGCGAAAAGCACGCATATTCACAATAATTCTGATAARAATTTGTACCCGAATTTCTTGATTTTTGCTCCTCGACTAGACAGRTTGGTCGATGGAGCCCGGTTGATCAACCATTTCACCAAGTATGAAGACCCCGCGTTGTACAAAATCTGGTACATCGAACACTACTCGCATCTCGACGTTCTTTGGGCAGACGACGTGTTGGAAAAAATTGGCAAGCCCATTTTGGACCATTTATAGCAAATATCAGCGTACCCATATACCTATTTTATAAACAYATCATGAACGACTTACTTGGGGAAAGCATCTGTTGGTGCGAGGTGGAKATAAATTTATTTGAGCAAAATTATGGTCACGTGCAAAYGAGCAACACACTTAAATCATCCAACCGAACTTTTCTTTTTCTCGTTAGCTTGAGTCTAACACATGCCCTTTAGCGATGCCAATTTTGATATCAACTCTGTATCACATCCAAACACGATTTACACAAAACCGAAYACAGCAARGCACAACCAAACAACACCAYYAATTGCACAAAATGAAGATTAAAACCATCAACAGGTCTGCAGACACTTATGTTCCTGTAAAGTCTACTCAGGAGAGTGTTTTGACAAGAAACTTGAATCCGGAGCTGCACCCGTTCGAGCGTGCTCGTGAATACACCAAGGCTTTGCAAGCAACCAAATTGGAGCGTATGTTTGCACAGCCTTTTATTGGGCAGTTGGGTGATGGGCACCGYGACGGTGTGTACCACCTTGCAAAAAACTATCACATTTTGAATCAAATGACCTCTGGTGACGGTGAAGGGATTATCAAATTCTGGAACATGGGTGATCGTAGTGAGAAGTTAAGTTAYAAAGCACATTATGGTCTGGTTACCGGGTTGAGCATGACACCAATGAAACTAGGGTACGATGCCGGGATGTTGCTTTCGTGTGGTGACGATAAGACCATCAAGTTATGGGATGTYGGGTCGTTGAACAACGAGCTAATTGGGAAACATCAGGATCAGGACCCATCGCAATCTGTTAATAAGACTGGGCTGATCAARACTTTCCATGGGGAAACGGCTTTCCAAGGTTTGGATTGCCACAGAAACAAAGCTTCCTTTGTCACTGGGGGTCCTTCGGTCCAGCTATGGGACACTGCAAGATCAAGACCATTAACCGATTTAAGTTGGGGATGCGAAACGGTYACTCATGTGAAGTTTAACCAAGTGGAAACAGACATTTTGTGTAGTACCGGGACTGACAACTCTGTTGTGTTGTACGATTTGAGAACAAACTCTCCAACACAAAAAATTGTTCAATCAATGAGAACAAACAGTATTTGCTGGAATCCAATGGAAGCATTTAATTTTGCTGTTGCAAACGAAAACCACAATGTGTACTATTACGATATGAGAAAAATGGACAAAGCACTACAAGTCTTTCAGGACCATGTCAGTGCTGTTTTGGACGTTGATTTTTCTCCAACAGGTCAAGAAATTGTTACTGGGTCCTACGATAAAACGATTAGAGTTTACAACATACATCACGGTCACTCAAGRGAAGTGTACCACACCAAGAGAATGCAGCACGTTTTCCAAGTGAAGTACACAATGGACAGCAAGTACATTGTGAGTGGGAGTGATGACGGGAATGTTCGTTTGTGGAGAAACGTTGCTTGGGAGAGATCCAACGTCAAAACCACTAAAGAAAAGACTAAATTAGARTACGACGAGAAATTGAAAGAGAAATTCAAGTACATGCCTGAAATCAAAAGAATCAGCAGACACAGACACGTTCCAAARGTTGTCAAAAAAGCTCAAGAAATCAAGAAAATYGAACTAGATAGTATCAAGAGAAGAGAAAACAACGAAAGACGCCATAACAAAAACATGGAATACGTGAGCGARAGACAGAAGCAGATAAAGGGCAAGGCGTTTCAGTACGACGAAGACGATCAAAAGAAATGAGGATGGGGTCTAGGTGACCATTTGTATACTACACTTTTCCAGTGGCTTTTAAATAAAACATTAATTTCTTTTTCTTTTTTTTTTTTTYACTTATGACRAAAGTATATACGATTGTTCTTGTTTAATTTTTTTTGGAAACTCATTTTATTATAGTTATTTGTTAGTTCATGCRAAGAAKGGCATAACTTGATATTAGTAAAAGTGCTTTTAAGTATATAGAAATCAAAAAATCTGATTATCAATTTAGGTTTGATGATTTTGTTGAAGGGTTTAAAAACAAAAGGTTTGATGGAGAGCCTGCTCCATTTGGTAGGTTTAAATATTTTTTTCATTTTTTTTTTTTTTTTTGGACTGAGCTTTAAAGAACGGAAATCAAAGGTTATTTTTTTARAGAAAAAAACACAAAAAATGGAAACACATCAGTTCTTACTATAAAGAAACGTCCAAAACCATCGACACGTCTGGAACCCCACTCAAATCGGTCAAGATAGGCAAGATGTCTATCAACTCGTTGTCGTGGGTGTCGCTGAACCACGAGGAGATGGGGACTGCGTGTTGTGGGTGGAAGATGTAAGAGGCTGGAGAATTGTCCAAGATAATGATGTCTTCCAATGGTCTGCCGATCTGGGACAAGTTTTTCACGTARTTGCCCTCGTATGTGTAGCACGAGTCTCTGAACAATCTGTGATGRATGTTCAGTTTCCCGCCGTGGTTCGTTTTGACGTTATCTAAAATGTCCAGAAGCGGGTCTCCGTAGCGGGACACAGATGCAGTGAAAACAACCACTTCGTAATACTTGGCCACTGTTTCCAAGAATTTGTCGACCCCGGGTCTCTTTATAACATAGACGTTATGGACCTGGTTGTCGATTTCAACAGGAATGACAAAATCTGCAGCACGCACGTATTTGAACGAGGAATGCACCAAAGTTTCGTCAAGATCTAAAACAAGACATTTTTTGTTGCCAAACACCTCTTTGTCCTTTATTCCCAACAACGTCTCGCAGCCCTTGGCGTGGGCCTGGCCTTTTTGCAACTTGGTCAAGTCAATGAAATTGCTTTCCATCATCGGTGTGATCTCCCCACTCATCTGTGCCATCATCTGCTGCTGTTCATCTTGGTACTGTTGTTGSGYTTCCAATGACGGTGGTGGCAATGACGCTTCATGCTGTTGCTGGTTGTGAGTCAGTGAAGCTGGTGGCGGGGTTCCCGGCACACTACACTCGCTATCCGAGTTCTGTATCGTCTCATGCACCACAACAGAACTGTTTGCATTGATCGTGTGTGGTAACGCGGCCTGCAGTTCGTCCACTGGCACGCCACCTTGCAGAGTCATTTGTTGTTGTTCGTGGAGAGCTGTTTTTGAAACAGGTTGTTGTTCCGAGTCGCTGTCCACGTCCATTTCGTAGTTGACATCGTCTTCTGGCTCCTTTTCTTTGTTGTTTTCAGCATTGTCTTCGTTCTCTTCCTCTTCTTCTTCTTCTTCTCCGACTTGTTCAGAAACAACAGTGTAATTTTTTTCTTCTTCAAAATTTTCATTTTTGGCCATTTTTGATTTTTCGTTTGTGACACTTAGAGAAGATGATGTACTTGTTCTTGGTGTTGGGGTTGTTGTGCCCTGAGAATTTCCATACCCGTTGGTTGGAGCATGTGCGTTTGCAACCTTGACTTGTTTTCTGCTGCTGCTGCTGCTGCTGCTGCTGCTGCCATTATGCGCATTTGCACCAACAGTTTCCTTTGTTCTAGTTGTTGTTGTTTTTGTAGACATTGTATTTTTCGAATGAGAACTGCGTTGTTTTTTCAAATTCCCATTAGACGTGGCTGGACTTGCCTTGTGTGTGGGTCTTCCTCCATTATTGGTTTGACTGTTTGCGCTGGTTGCAGTGTTAATATTCGTTGTTGTTGGTGGTGTGGAGGTTTTCTGTCTCAGCTTGCTGTGGTGACTGTTTGGCCCAGAGCTTGCCGTGCTTCCGTGATGAGTGCTACCACTTGCGCTGGTACCGTTTTGGTGATTATCAGAACTACCACAAAATATACTGGATATAAAACCCATCTTCCTGGTGTCTATGTGAGTGTGTGTGTGTGAGAGAGTGTGTGTGTGTTTCTTTTTCTGTTCTTTTTGGTTCGAGCTTTTGAGTTCAAAAAAAATTTTACACGACAAGATATATCAACAAGCGGCAATATATAGTAGAGTGTGATTAGAGTAAATTATTATTTCCACCAATCAATAAGTGTAGCCCTTGGCCTAAAATTATTATCACCCTTCCCCGAAATGGTTATCCCGAAAAAAGATGATAGATAGGATTAACGTATGCACAATCGATTGACTCCTACAAAAAGGAAAAAAAAACCTGATACTCAAGACTTTTATAGAAACTAAATGCACTTCACAACAATGTTACTACTATTATTTCCCAGTAATTAAAACCCAATTAGGCTCGATAAACATAAAAGTTTGGTTCGAGGTTTTGAGTTTACGCATTCGGAAAGAAACAGTTTCGATATTAATCTGTTCAAAAAAATTTAACTTCTCCGTGTCGTGAAAGAATGCATTTAAAAAAGTTTGCGACGTAAAAAATGACGCAAAAATGTCCAAACAAAAAAAAAGAAACGAGAGTTTTTTTGGTCAGAAAAATATGCTGTTTATGTTTTGTATGTGGTTTATGGGTAAGTGGGTGGGTGGGTGCGCTGCTGTGCTGGTGCGCTGCTGTGCTGGTGCGCTGGGTAATGTAAACTTGGATTGTCACGTGGATTAGGAAAAGATTATTGTGCCATTTCTCTTGTAATTATGATCCCATGTTAATTAAAAAGAAAACTTTAGTCACCGTTGACAATCTTGCTGATAAGACTTGGGGTTGTTTCCACCAGGTGGAACCCAGCACCTAGGTACAAGTGCAATGTTTATTAAAACCCCATTTTTAAACTTAAAGATATACATTTTATTATGTTACATAGTGCGAGCTAAACCGGTAATTTGTTTAACTTGCTTTGCTCATGTTGTAGAGCTAAACCGGTGATTTGTTTAACTTTCTTTGCTCGTGTTGTAGAGCTAAATCGGTAATTTCTTTAACTTGCTTTGCTCGTGTCGTAGAGCTAAAAAGTTTGCAAGGACGGTCAACCTATAAGACCAATCCAACAACAGCCAAGCACGACAGTGTGACACCGGCAACGTTCCAAAGAGCATCGGTTTGGAAAGCGTTACTCTCTGTGTTTTTCGAAGCACGATAATGGAAAAGAGAGCCAGCGGCATTTGATGTAGAATTTGAACTCACTGTTGCAGAAGTTGAAGATTTCTTATTGCTGTTTTTTGTGGTCAATGTCGTTTCTGCAATGGAAGTGGTGTATGTCATGTCGTTGGAGGTGTATGTACTCACCGAATATGATGTGGAAAAGGAAACATCGCTGATCCCAGTGGAAGAGGAAACAGAATCAGAAGCTGAAGACGACCCACCGGATGTGGTGGAAGCCAACCACCAGATGTGGGAGGTGGTGACATCACCATTGGACAGAGTGACTGTTTCTGTTGTCAGTGGCTCGTCCCATGCACGCGAGGATCCTGTAGAAGAAGCTGCTGTCGTGGACAAAGTGGTTGTTGTTTTTGTGTTATCCTTTGTTTGAGAAGTGGAGGCAGAGGCAGAGTTAGAAGTTGAGGCAATGACAGAGCTTGTATCGGAAGTTGGCAAACTAGCAGAGGCAGAAGCAGAGGCAGAGGCAGAGGCAGACGAGTCATTTGGGACATACCACAAGTACTCGGTGGTGGTTTGGCCCTGGGCATCAGTGGTCAAAATTGTGGTGGAAGGTTCCACGGCAAACTGTGCAGTGGCAGTACCACTAGTGGTAGCACCAGTGGTAGCACCAGTGGTGGTGGCCGCACTGCTGACAACTTCCACACTGCTTGCAGACAAAGTGTTTATGTTGGAAGTTGCAACGGAAATTGCAGTGGATGCAGTGGATGCTTTGGAATCAGCACTGGAATTAGCACTCGAGTCAGCACCCAAGTTAGAGTTACTTGACGATTCCAATGACCCGGAGTCATCTGATGAGTTTGATTCAGCGGCACTTGCTTGTTGTGAAATAGCCATTAGTGCTAAAACTAGTACGGCAGTGTTTTTTTTACTGGTATAAGCGGTCAATTGCATTTTGGATTTGATTAGTTGTTTGTGTGTTCTTGTTTGATTGGTTTTACATGTTTTTGTGTGATTACATACACTGAAAGAAGATTATTTCAATGACATAGATGTCACTTAGATCTCGTCTTTATATACAATTTTTCTTTTAAGTTATTGAATCTTTTTGTTGTTTTTTTTTGCCTATTTCAAAATCAGTACACATTGCACTCATTACAAGTATTGCGTCAACACAGCTGCATGCTCATGATCCCTAAATCATTGTTCAAATCCCGTATTCTGTATGATCAATAATATCAATCATTTGATCTGAACTTGCATGATTTGCCGTGGTGTTTCCCCATTGTTTCATCTGAAAAAGAAAAAACCCCCAAATCCAATATTGCTTGAGCCTCATTTCCGTAAACCAAAACAACACAGCATTGCATTGCAAGGTCTCAACCGTTTTGACGCTTTAATCAAAATAATATTAATTTGTGGCATGTAATACGATGCCGTGAACCCAGCATAAAAAAAAAAAAAAACAAAAAATAACCAACCCGCCTTAAACCAGCCATTTTTTTGTTTTATTTTCATTTTGGTGGAAAAATTTACGGCATATGGTCGGGCAGGCTGGTATTACAAGAAAGTTTTGAATTATAAGCCTGCTTTAACGACAATTGATACTATAATTAGAACTATATTATGAAAATCATTGAAATGTTATTTACAAAAGTGTTTCATTACACTAAACAAAAGAATCTATTTACAGTAGTGATCCTGATTGTGTTTTCTATTTTTAATAATATATGCACCCTTCTATATTGGGTTTTCGCATCGTGCCAAGCAGGACAAAAAAGAGAGAGAAGAAAAAAAAAAAAAAGCCCATTGATCTGCATCTAGACGGTTTAAATCATTTATTCGCCGAGGGGAATCAACAGAAGATTGTTAGTCAAGTTGATCAGATATCAAACCCGTATGATTTCATGCATTGCTTGTAATTGTCGATCATTTTCAAACACTCTTTGTCTTCGAAACCTTTGAACATCAAACACTCGTCTCTCTCTCTTTTCTCGTCAAGACACACACAGCAGGGTTTGGGTTTGTCAACGGAAGCGTCTTGAGTGGTTTTGTTGTTTTGCACAGGGCAGCTTTCTCCTGAAGGAGTAGTGGTTTTGTTATCGGACATATGGATTGTGGATGGGGAAAGGGATCGTAAATTCTCTGGGTGGGGTCTACCTATTTGATATCATCAAGGACTAGAAGTGTTTGCCACCCTTGCTCATATTTATAAACCACTAAAGCACAACTCTGAACCTGTAGATAAATCAACATCACTCCCCGGTGACAAATCAACATCACTCCCCGGTGACAAAGCAAGAAAATTATCCAAAAAATGTCGATCAAAACACGTGATAGGGATGATGACGCCTAAACTGTTTTTTTTTTTCGGTGAAAAGAAATTTGGAGTAGCGCTTACACACTAAAATCTACAAAGTGATGGTAGTAAAACGTACGCGTGTGAGCTCTGTAACAGCAAGAGAAGAGAATCTTTTTAGGTTTTAGCAGGAATCTTCTTGAGGAGCAACCGATGTGTGTGGCCAATCTGAAATCAAGATGCCGGCACCAACTTAGTTGTAGGCCATTGTACATAAAAAATATYGGCACCAGACACCCCTAAAACATCCACAAGATAATCAATCAATCACACTCACAACYTAAGTATACTAAAAATCATTRTRCCGCTTGTGACACCAAARACTGGCCAAMAGCAAATATCGCTCTTTTCCACGTGACACAGTTTTGAATAGTAAAAAAAAAACTTTATTTCCATCTTYARTGATTGTCGGGTAATACTCCCATTTCTCCATGTGCTGTCTTATTACTGYCYYATTRCTGTCTTWTTGCTATTACTTTCTGTAAGCTTCTGGAAAGTTTTTTTGGAGAAAAATTTCTAATGTTYGATCGAGTTGAAATTTCCATCTTGTCCAAAATGTCACTTTACTTAGTCACTTAAGCAGTTAATTATAGTAATGATAATGATCATGATGATGATGATGTGTTGTCATTTGTGGGTTTGTGAATAAGTTTTTGTGCATGGGTTGTTGTCTGTGAATAGTTCACATCAAAGGGGTGTGTTTTTTGTGTTTGAAAAATTGTGCATTTTGTGGTGTTGTGAATGTTGTTTTCGTGTYAAAGTTYGAGAATCTTGATCTTGGAGTGTTTTTTCATATATWTAAATGTGTATAGATATATATATTGGTGTGTAACATTTCTGCATGCGCTCAATKCTTCTTTTMTCGTATATACTTCACAATCTCTAAGAAACCCAACCAAAAAGAAAAAAAAAGAAAAAAGAAAAACAACTAAACAAGCTTTTAATATTCAAATAGTYACGATGAACTATTCCAAGAAAAGCATTTCATTGTTTGGGATTTTTGTTTATGCCTTGTTGGTGGTCGTGTTGCCACTTTCCAGTAAATTCAATAGCAACAACAGTAGATCCTCRTCTTTGGTGTATGGGGCTTCCAGCGACGACACGAATTATGGGACYGTTATTGGTATTGATTTGGGGACTACATACTCTTGTGTTGCTGTTATGAAAAACGGGAAAACAGAAATTTTGGCTAACGAACAAGGTAACAGAATCACTCCTTCTTACGTTGCCTTTACTCAAGACGAAAGATTGATTGGAGATGCTGCCAAAAACCAAGCTGCCTCCAATCCTCACAACACCATTTTCGATATCAAAAGATTGATTGGTTTGAAATATGACGATAAATCYATTCAAAGAGATTTGAAACATTTGCCATACAAAATTGTCAACCAAAAGGGGAAACCTGTTGTTGAAGTTTCTTTAAAYGGTGAAGACAAATCTACTTCTAAAACTGCAGACACMAAAATTTTCACTCCTGAAGAAATTTCAGGAATGATTTTGGGGAAAATGAAACAAATTGCTGAAGATTATTTGGGTGAAAAAGTTACTCATGCAGTTGTTACTGTTCCTGCTTATTTCAATGATGCTCAAAGACAAGCAACTAAAGATGCAGGAACCATTGCTGGATTGACTGTTTTGAGAATCGTTAACGAACCAACTGCTGCTGCCATTGCATACGGATTGGACAAAACAGAAGACGAACATCAAATCATTGTTTACGATTTGGGTGGTGGTACTTTTGATGTTTCCCTGTTGACCATTGAAAACGGTGTTTTTGAAGTCCAAGCCACTGCAGGTGATACCCATTTGGGTGGTGAAGATTTCGATTACAAAATCGTTAGATACTTGACCAGAATTGTTAAAAAAAAATACGATATTGACATTTCYTCAAACGAAAGAGCAATTGCCAAATTGAAAAGAGAAACCGAAAAGGCCAAAAGAGCATTGTCTTCGCAAATGTCTACAAGAATCGAAATTGATTCTTTGGTTGACGGAATTGATTTCAGTGAAACTTTGACYAGAGCTAAATTTGAAGAATTGAACTTGGATCTATTCAAAAAAACATTGGAACCTGTTAAAAAAGTYTTGAAAGATGCAAATTTCGAAAAAACCGAAATTGATGACATTGTTTTGGTTGGTGGTTCAACAAGAATTCCAAAAGTTCAACAATTGTTGGAACAATTCTTTGACGGGAAAAAAGTCTCAAAAGGTATCAACCCTGATGAAGCTGTTGCCTTTGGTGCAGCTGTTCAAGGTGGTATTTTGTCTGGAGAACAAGGTGTCGAAGACATTGTCTTGTTGGACGTCAACCCATTGACTTTGGGTATCGAAACCACTGGTGGGGTCATGACCACTTTGATCAAAAGAAACACCGCCATCCCAACCAAAAAATCTCAAATTTTCTCCACAGCTGTTGATAACCAACCAACAGTCTCCATCAAAGTTTTCGAAGGGGAAAGATCTCTAGTCAAACACAACAACTTGTTAGGAACTTTTGAATTGACCGGTATTCCACCAGCACCAAGAGGTATCCCACAAATTGAAGTCACTTTCATTTTGGATGCAAATGGTATTTTGACCGTTTCCGCAACAGACAAAGGAACTGGTAAATCTGAATCTATCACTATTAAAAACGAAAAGGGTAGATTGTCTCAAGAAGAAATTGACAGAATGGTGGAAGAAGCTGAAAAATTCGCTAAAGAAGATGAAGAAATCAGATTGAAAATTGAAAGTAGAAACAAATTAGAAAATTACGCCCACTCTTTGAAAAATCAAGTYGATACTGGTGATCTAAGTGACAAATTGGACGAAGAAGATAAAGAAACTTTGCTAGACGCTGTTACCGACACTTTGGAATGGTTGGAAGACAACATGGACTCGGCCACTTCTGAAGACTTTGACGAAAAATTCGAAGACCTATCAAAAGTCGCATTCCCAATTACTTCCAAATTGTACCAACAAGCCGCTCCAGGTGAAGGCCCAGAAGACGATGATGAAGAAGACGAATTCGAAGACGACGATTACTTTGATGAATTGTAAGCGTGCTTTTGATCTAAAACAAAATGGTTTACATCCAATGTCTTTTTCTYTTTGTGTATATATTTTTATAAAGGTTTATAAATGTGCTTTATGTACAAGATTTCTTTAAAGAAGAACATCTTTTATTAGCGTTGCRATGTGAGCTAGAACTTCRAAAGGCTGTTATTGTGCACTTCTTGCTCCAAGTAATCACAATCACGTGAATTTGTGAACTTAGAGTTTCACTAAACCTCAGTTCTGATATATAGTCTCAGAAATACTTTTGCAAGTAGAGGTAGACGGTYTGAAAAGCATCATAGCCAAAACAACAAAAACAGTTAARCACAAGGAAAACMCACGCCATGAGTTTTAGATCAAAGACAAACAACCGTTCGTACAGAAAACCAGGWCAACGAGCACTTTTTTCGAGTTTCGACACTCCCAAACAGAGCAATGAAAAAAACAAAGAAAATGATATCCCTCTGCCAAACTTTAAACCGTCTGGGCTTTTATTACCGCTGGGATAYGTGGTCCCGCAAGAAGACAGACATGTGAAGTTGCTGGAACTTGTCAAGGCTCGAAGTCTAAAAGAGATCAAGTTTATACATAAAAAAAGCAGAAATAGCTTCAAAATTTTCGACAAAAAAGAGYTTGACCAAGATCAAGTTTCTTATTTTTTGCATAACAACAGGAATCWGAAAACTTGGTACAGTTTTGGTGTGAAAGACATGAAACTAGACGACTCYGGGACATCGAAGTATCACCTAGATTTCAACTTGGCTACRAGCACCAACTTCACGCATCTCAACGGATCTAAAACTGTCACGACTTTTTTCTACCTTCARCTGAAGCATAACAATAAAATTTACATCTTACAGCCAAAATCCGATTCAGTCATGGTTCAAATAAATAATGAAGTCATYCCACAAAATACATACGTAGAGCTGAAAAACCAAGATAACGTTGAAGCATCTTTGATTCGTCACACACACCAAACTGAGTCAATAGAGTTGCAATACGTGRAACTCTAAATCTCCTCATTATAGACCTCAACCCAAGGGGTTTGAGTCAAGTAGTTTTTCAAAACTTTACCRTCAGCAATTTCTTTACTTTCCCCATTGATAACAACCGGTTTGTCCCAAGCCCACATGTTGTTGACAAACTCTTTGTTTTCTTCAGTGGAAACATCCAATTTTTCGTAGTCGTACGACTCCCAGTCTGGGGCGACATCAAAGGCTGGCTTAAAATCTTGACCTCTGATCATCACAGCTCCAATAATACCGTTGTTGTTGTTTTCACCGTARACRACCAAACATCCAAACATGTACTTGATTGAACCACTCAATCTGTTGATGAAACCACCAACCAAGTTGTTCGACATAAASGTCAAAGTCAATTCGTCGTTATACTTGTAAGAGACCTTCCAAATAGAGTACTCTTCTGGATTGTAGTGTTCCCAAAACCATGGCAACGCGACTGKTCTCGTATCGTTGTTTGAGTATTCTCTTTTCCATTCGTCCAAGTTGAAAGTGGATTTACCCAACAATTCCAATGGATGTTTGRGTTTTCTGATAAACTTGAATTTTGGAATATCTGAAGCATTATTTGTATCAACTTTTTTGGGAATTTTGTTGTCGTTCGGTACCGAAGAATTAGAATGATTTTCAGTAAGTACTAAACCAGTGAAAAAACTTTTCGAGAATGGATGATTTTGCACTCTTTTAAACCACTCAAAAGTTGCTGGATGCATAGCAATCCATTCTGACTTCCAGAACCCGTCAAATGCTCCAGCCAAAGAAAAACATGCAAAAAAGTCTGCCAATGTTGGTCCTTCAACAGATAGATAATCTTGCTTTGACAATATGCTTTCAAAGTCKTTATTAACTGTTTCATGGATAGAAGCATTTTTAGCATCAAATTGGCTTTTACTCGTTGCGACATTCTCAAGMAGGGTTTTCATGGCATCAGCAAATGGAACTAAAATGCGAATACACACAAATTTTATCCACATTACATTGACAGCCTTCGTACTTTCGTGATTTTTTTCTCCATTTACGAGTTTGTAAGCAAGCTYGTAATGAGAAGCACCAGTTTCTTTATACTTATCTGCTAATGGAATTAGCAAAGCATAGATGTAAGCAAGRACATCTGTCAAATTGTACAAACCGTTTGAGGAAARACTATACCGATGAGCGTTAACTTTGGACAGAGCAGCAACGCTGTCTAATTTGAAGTATTCACATATAGCTTTTGGAATTGACTGTCCCATTGTTTTACTTATATAAATCGCATTTGTTGACATTGTTTGGATGTGCTTTTTTGATTGTCTTTTCAATGATAYGGAACTAAGCATAGCCCAACTACATGTGATGTACTGGACGAATCTTAAATCCGTGTAGGTGGTGTCTTATATATATGCTGATTGAGACTCATTTTGATGAGTTTTGAAAGTAAGTAGACGAGAACCATGCCGAAAATGTTTACACAATCGATAATAGGGGTCATGACTCATTGTCATATAAAACAAAAAAAAACATGTGATTGCTATTGCCAATAATTGTACTTCACACACACGGTATTACTTTCCAATAAGTTCTTTACTACTTTGCCTAATGAGTTTTTCAAGGTGAAACCAGTTTAATGCTTCCAGTTCAGCTTTCATGCAAACTTCGCCAAGAGATTCATCAAAATTCATAAATGCCAGCCGAACAAATGCTCTCAAAAGCTAGGTTTCAGTTTCAAGAAATTTGGAAATAACTTAACAAATATTTGAAAGGCAAGAATGGGTAACGGCACCTGGCTGTCARGTACATCAATGTTCTACTCTTGCTRGTGTATAACCTTATTTTTCAAAATGGAAACGCCATGCATATAAGTATGATTTCTTCACAGTAATCTTAAGAGAAGGGTAAAAAAAGTCAAAYATTGTTTTGCGATACATAAGCAGTTAAACATTGGTTTAGATGCGCAAAACTAAAAAATRAAAAATGTGTGAAAAACAAATATGGCAAAGGATAAAGAAATAACAAGTCGAACAAACAACATTGTGATCATTTCAAAACTTTACCRTCAGCAATTTCTTTRCTTTCACCGTTGATAACAACYGGTTTGTCCCAAGCCCACATGTTGTTGACAAACTCTTTGTTTTCTTCAGTGGAAACATCCAATTTTTCGTAGTCGTACGACTCCCAGTCTGGGGCGACATCAAAGGCTGGCTTAAAATCTTGACCTCTGATCATCACAGCTCCAATAATACCGTTGTTGTTGTTTTCACCGTARACRACCAAACATCCAAACATGTACTTGATTGAACCACTCAATCTGTTGATRAAACCACCAACCAAGTTGTTCGACATAAASGTCAAAGTCAATTCGTCGTTATACTTGTAAGAGACCTTCCAAATAGAGTACTCTTCTGGATTGTARTGTTCCCAAAACCATGGCAAMGCRACTGGTCTCGTATCGTTGTTTGAGTATTCTCTTTTCCATTCGTCCAAGTTGAAAGYGGATTTACCCAACAATTCCAATGGATGTTTTGGTTTTTTTTCGGCAGCTGGAGCTTCCGCAGCTGGARCTTCTSKTTTTTTAGCTGCTAGAACTTGTTGTTGTTTTTCTTGAGAAGCGTCTTTCTTTTTGGATTCTTTTTTCTTTGGTTGTGGAGGAGACAATGGTTTTTCGTTGAAATGGAAATCAGCGTAAAATGGTTTCAAAAATGGATGGTCTCTGACAGTGTTAAACCATCTCAAAGTAGCTGGATATTTGGCCATCCATTCGTAGCCCCAAACAAAGTTGAAACCTCTGGTGAAAACAACACAAGCGAAAAAATCRGCCAAAGTTGGAATTTCATCGGCCAAATACGTGTATTCAGACAATCTTTTTTCGAAAATGTCGGCAACCATGCCATCAACAGCTGCGCTCTTGGCATCAAAATCTTTTTTAATATATGGAAGTTCACCTCTTAAAGCTTTCATAACAGCTGCCAAAGTGATCAAAAAATCAGAGTTGACCAAACTGATCCATCTCAAAATAGTAGCTCTTGTAGTGTAAGAACCGGTTCTCCCGTTAATAAGTTGGTGGGCCAATTGGTATTGAGGATCACCAGTTTTTTTGTATTCATCGTCCAAAGGCTCTAACAAATAGTACATAACAGCAATAACTTCAGTCAATTTAAAAACAGCGTTTGGATGAGCATCGTTTTGGTATTCAATAAAACTTGGAATTTTTTTCAAAGGAAAATCCTTGAAAAATTTGTCATTTTGATCAGTGATAGCTTCCGGATTGACTRCTTCGTAATCCAGTTTGAAGTAGTCACAAATCGCTCTTGGGATCCAAGATCTGATTCTTTGGTTTGCGTAAAGAATACCTTGGGACATGTTGTTGATTCTTAAATTTARCCTTGGTTGGTTGTGTGTGTTTGTGTGTGTGTGTGTGTRTTAACTTTTGACTTTAATAACACAGTCCTAAATWTCCAATATAATTTTTGTAAAAAGAGATAATGGTTTTGAATCAGATATGATATGAATAGGCATCCAAAACTCAACGTCTACAATACCTGATCATTGCCAAAAATGATAAAATGTTATTTTAAAGGGCTAAAACTTAAAAGGAAGCTTTTGCAAGAACCAACTAAAAGAGATAAAATAAAATAAATCTCTTGTCGTTTTAAACGTCTCGTCGGATTTAAGTTYCGACGYAATGTGCGTCAAACCATTTTTTTATAATACCCGAAATCTTGAGATCAATCATGCACGTTATTATCATGTGACTCAATMTTGTACATGTGAGTTAAACAAACAAACATTTCTTTTTCCGTCCTTTGAAATAAAGCAGTTTTACCGCTTTGGATGTTTTCTTGRAATCAACTGGAGATGATGAGGTTACATTGTTTTGGAAGTGATGAGATTTAAGCGGTGTTTTCAGCTTTCAAAAAGACAAAAGACTAAGCAATATAGAAAGAATCAAGTTTGAAAATCTAGGTGCAATAGACCAACAAAGCGTGACRTATCTTTTTGCCAACAAATAAGCTGCATCGCTTTCAAAAAAAATGGCCAGAAAATTAAAATACAATACCAAACAGCGTAAAGACAACCGTCAAAAAGAGTCTGATTATATCAATGATTTGAATACCAARATCCAAGAATATGACACCAAAACCTCTACAAGTCAATTTTTTGAAGATCTTCCAATCAGTGACAAAACTGTAAAAGGTTTGAAAGAAAACGCATTTTTGAAAATGACAGATATTCAAAAAGARTCGATTCCAATGTGTTTGAAAAATTTTGATGTGTTAGGAAGTGCCAGAACAGGGTCTGGGAAAACGTTGGCATTTTTGATCCCAGTTTTGGAAAAATTGTACAGAGAAAGATGGACCGAATTTGATGGATTGGGGGCGCTTATTATTTCACCAACCAGAGAATTAGCCATGCAGATATACGAAGTTCTTGTGAAAATTGGGAAATATCATTCTTTTGGTGCTGGTTTGGTCATTGGTGGGAAAGATGTGAAATTTGAAAAAGAGAGAATTTCTAAAATGAATGTTTTGATTGGGACTCCAGGAAGAATTTTACAACATATGGACCAAACCATTGGTTTCAACACATCAAATTTGCAGATTYTAGTTTTAGACGAAGCTGATAGATGTTTGGACATGGGGTTCAGTAAAACATTGGACTCAATTGTGGATAACTTGCCTGCTTCAAGACAAACGTTGCTTTACAGTGCCACTCAATCTCAATCATTACAGAATTTAGCAAGATTGTCCTTGACCAACTACAAAACGTGTGGTGAATCCATCAACAATWTGGTTATGAACAAAAAAGACGGCAATAACAAAAACAACGGTGGAACACCAGAAGCTTTGAAACAATCATACATCACGGTTCCATTACCAGACAAATTGGATATTTTGTACAGTTTTATCAAAACCCATTTGAAAAATAAAATCATTGTTTTTTTTTCCTCCTCAAAACAGGTTCATTTTGTTTATGAAACGTTTAGAAAATTACAACCAGGTATCTCACTAATGCACTTGCACGGAAGACAAAAACAAACAGCAAGAACCGATACTTTAGACAAATTTAGTAGAGCACAACACGTTGTTTTGTTTGCCACCGATGTGGTTTCCAGAGGTATTGATTTTCCTGCAGTCGATTGGGTTGTTCAACTAGATTGTCCAGAGGACGTTGATACCTATATTCATAGAGCAGGTAGATCTGCAAGAAATGGGAAAGCTGGTGAAAACTTGTTGTTATTGACTCCTCAAGAAGAACCAGGAATGTTGGCAAGAATGAAGACAAAACATATTGAGCCAACTAAACTGAATATCAAACAATCGAAAAAGAAATCCATCAAACCACAATTGCAATCTTTGTTGTTCAAAGACCCTGAATTRAAATATTTGGCTCAAAAARCTTTTATTTCGTATGTCAAATCTATTTACATCCAAAAAGATAAAGAGGTTTTCAAATTTGAAGATTTGCCAAGTGAAGAGTTTGCAAAATCTTTAGGTCTACCAGGTGCACCAAAAATCAAGTTCAAAGGGATGAAGTCTTTTGAAAAAGCCAAAGAGTTGAAAAATAGCTCAAGACAGTTGCAGTTACTGGCCAGAACAAACGAAAACGGTGAYCTTGTAAATGAGAAATCTGACAAGCCTAGAACCAAAATCGATAAGATGTTTCAAAGRAAAAATCAAAATGTTTTGAGTGATCATTACATGAACATCACCAAGCAACAAGCCGCRGGTGGTGAAGATAAAGAAGAAGAAGAAGAAGACGATTTYATGACTGTGAAGAGAACGGATCATGCTTTGAAAGAAGATGAATTGCCGGAATTGATTGTTCCAACYTCGAAAAGAGCACAAAAAAAGGCACTATCCAAAAAAGCGTCTTTGTCCACAAAGGGTAATCCAACAAGACTTAAGTTTGACGACGATGGTACTGCGCATCCGATCTATGAATTGATTGGTGAAGAAGATTTCCACAAAGAAGGTGATGTTGACACACAAAAGAAATCTTTTCTTGCAAAAGAAAGTGAGCTTATGGCTAACGCCGATATCACTGATAAAGAACTAGCAAAGGAAAAGAAACAGGAAAAGAAAAGAAAGAGACTGGAACAAATGCGTAAAGAAATGGAGGCTGATATGAGTGATGCTAGCGAAGAGTATGAGGATGACGCTGCACAAGACTACGATATCGGTACAGGTAACCTAAGTGACGATATGGAAAGTGAAGATGAGGAAGAGAGATCATACAAGAAGAGGAAGTACACTAATAACTCCAGCGAAAGCGACATGGAGGATGACAATGTTATCGAAGTTGAAGAACCACAAACTTTGGAAGATTTGGAAAGTCTAACTGCCAAATTGATTCAAGGATGATTTATAAGTTGTTTTTGATCTGATATTTAGGAACTTTTTTGAACATATAGCAGATTATGTATTATAAATAAAGAAATGCATGGTTTCAAGATATTTTAAAATAAAAATTGTTGACTCTGTGTAATCAAAAAAAGAATTTGGAGATAGATATTAATTATAGAAAGCTGATGTTTATATAAAGAAAAAAAACCCCCCCAATTTTGATGGCTGTTTGCATTAAAGATAAGTAGTGTTACAGTTGCAAACTATGTTGTTGAAGCGCATTATGTGTGTGGTTTTTTTGATGAGAATATTTTAACGGTGTGGTCGCTTTAAGCAACAACACATTGTGGAGTGAAAAACCAAGACAATCCCAAAAATAAAAATTGGTCTTTGTCTTCAGAGTTGTTTTGCGAGTCTTTGTTGGCGRCGTAAGTRTTGGTGGATTGCATTGTTTATTTATGATTGTTGGTGGGGTTTGTTTTATTTGCTTTTGTAAGTTAGAGAATCTGATTCAAATCAACATTTTGGAATAAAGCTAGAGTCTTGTGCATTTATATATGCCAAGGCAACACAGTCTATAAGATACAGAAGCTACCAAAGTCTTGTTTTGAGAATCATTTCTTGCATGTAAAATAGTCTTTCCATGCATGAGAGATTTCCGTTTAAGGACGACACAACGAGGTGTACAGCTCTTGTATATTGCATTGCTAATGGCTTTGGCTCTGCATTATCCTCAACTAACAATTATTACAGGTTTGTTTATCGAAAACATTTGGGCTATAATTTTTAACGGAGACAAAGTACTTTTGCTAGTCAAAGTGATTGTTTTTTTCGTGCCAATAATGCCTTGAGTGGTCTTAAAAAGGAAAACCGCATTTTTGGAATTGATTAAAAAAAAATTAAAAAATTGTGAAATAATGCTATACACCAACCACCACAACACAGGGGATGAWCTGCATTGCAGAGGGAAGCTCAGATTGGGTTGTTTTTGGAGGTCATGAGTAGCATTTTATGAGCTTGAAAAGGTAATTTGAGATACATGTCTGTTTTTTCTTGTTGCTGCATTGATCAAACCCGAAAAGGCAAATTTGAATACTAAAACATTGATCTTTTTCCAACACACTCGTTTTCAATTTTGAGCCCATAATGATGGGTTTTAGTTTTTCATATATAAAGCTTACAAAAATGTACCAAAGATTTCAAGTTTTCCAAGCTCGTTTTAAATGATACAAGAACAAAAGCCAAACACCATCCAAAAAAAAAGCAACACAGTAACATAAATAGCAATGCAATCCACTACTACTCACGCCGCCAACAAAGACTCGCAAAACAACTCTGAAGACAAAGACCAATTTTTGTTTTTGGGATTGTCTTGGTTTTTCACTCCACAATGTGTCGTCGCTTAATCTCAAAGCGGCTTGACTATATTTTAGTTTGCGCAATCGTTAATTTACCACTCTTTTACAGCAACTATATACCAACATGTACAATTTAATAATTACTAGAAAAATTATTGCTCCTTCACCTTTTCTTGTAAAAAATCAATACCTTGAATTAGCTGTGTCTATAGCAATCTCTGAATACAGACTTGTTAATGCAACTTTGTTGGTGCAAACAGTCAATTCAAGTTTGTTGATGCAAACAGTTAATGCACAAGTATACAATACACAATTTTCTTACCGAATCGATATATACACATCCGTTCAATCGTCTTGATCCCAGTTACCTGGTTTTGGACCCTTTGGAACAGCTGGACCCCCGGCTCTCTTGGCCATAATGATTTGGTCAACGGAAAGAACCGTGTTGGCCGCTTCGGTTGCAACGTTGATGGCAAATTTTTTGGCGGCGAGCAAGTCATAAATTCCGTCTTCGCGAACGTCTTTGATTCCATCAGGATAGACACCGTCAATGTCAATACCTTGATATAGTGCATTGCTATTATTACTATTGTTTCCGTTGCCGTCAACATTTTCGTTCAAGATCTTTCTATCTTCTTCGTCATAATCAATAGAGTCTTCGTTATTCTTGGTGTTTGCATGGGCAGCATACAAATTTGGTAAAACTTCGTTGATGTTCAAACCTGCTGTTTCCGCCAATGTTCTTGGAACAACTTCAAACGCTTTGGCAAATTGTTTAATTGATAATTGTAATAACCCGGGTGTTCTTTCACCGTATTTGGTAATTCTTGAAACCAATTCGATTTCAGTGGCCCCTGCACCAGGCAACAATTTCCCAGAGTCGGTGTCTGGTTTCATCAATCCTTTGATTGCGGCAACCCCATCGTCAATGGCTCTTTCGATATCGTCCAAGTTGTTTTGTGTAGCACCTCTCAAAATGATTGTTGCGCATTTTGTTTGTTCATTTGATTCTTGTTTGAAAACAGTGGCTCTGTCACCTCCGATTTCCATGGTTTTCACTGTTTCAACAACACCCATTTCTTCTGGAGTTGGTGCACCCAATCTGGCCAATGGAGTAGCACCACACACTCTACACAATCTTCTCAACTCAAATTTGGATCCTATTTTCAAAACCAACAAATTGTATCTGTTCATGTAATGCAATGCCAAGTCACTAACAGTGGCACCGGCAATAACACATTTAACTCCACTATCTGCCAACTCTTTGATGATTTCATCCAATTGTTGTTCTTCACCTTTGGAAAAATCAAGCATTTCCTTTGCGTTATGCAATAAAACTGTTCCCTTTGTTTCTGTATTCGCAATATCAATTGGACAAGTGAAAATGGCAACTTTATGTTTTTCATTGTTTGGTAAAGATTTCAAATGACTTTCTGGTTCCTTGTTGAAAACCATACCTTTGATGACTTGACTATTAAATAAAGATCCTCCCATGATTTTCACAACTCTAATCGAATCCACATTAAACCCGGATTTGCTATTGCCTCCAATRTAAGACACMGCTTCACTAACCAAATCACTTAAAATGTCCTCATGACCGTATTGTTTSGAAGCAATAACAGGTTTGATCATTTTAATTAATTCTTCCTTGTTGGCTTTATCGGAAATCTCGTTGACATACATCGAGTCCAATTCTTTGATGGCAAAATTCTTGGCCATATTGTAACCTTGAATGATTTCTATTGGAGACAATCCAAGAGCAATCAATTTTTCAGCAACATTTAGCAACTCTCCAGCCAAAACCAACACTAAATTGGTTCCATCCCCCATGTCAATTTTCTGTTGTTCAGTGGCCATAACCAAAACTTTGACCGCTGGATGCACAATATCCAATTCACGCAACATTGTGGCGGCATCGTTCGTAATAACAATCTTTCCCAACTGGTTGACAATCACCTTGTTTCTCCCACATGGACCCATAGAGGTCAAACACATCTGGTGGATTTCCCTGATGGCCGCAATAGACTTGTTGATCTGGCCATCGGCATTGGAATAACTGTTRTATCCTTGCTTGAACAACCCTGCGTTTGGGTTTTGTGGTAATTTCATAGACATTTTGTGGTAACCTGGGTTTTTCTTTAACTAATTCAACTCTTTTTGCGTATTACACCACAAGCCTCTTTTTRTTATCAGTCTGTTGATCCTTGTCTTGGTTAACTAATAATTTTATTATTTGTCACATATCACACTTMTGACWYTCACATTTCTCATCTAAGCTTTGATTCGCATCGAGTTAAGAAGAACATTGAGCAAGACACTTTCACACTCATACTCACACTCACGCAATAAGAGAGACAGAAGAAAAAAAAMAATTAAAAAATTTTCGAGTTACCCGATTTGTAAATAATAATYGTAATATAACCCGGTTAAGMAAATATTGCAAGATTGTAAAAAAAAAATGTACCATACTTTTTTATTCCAATGCGGTTCTTCCTTTAATTGTCAAAGGTATCAATTTAAAGATGCTTTCGTGGCTCAGTCGGTAGAGCGTCAGTCTCATAATCTGAAGGTCGCGAGTTCGATCCTCGCCGAGAGCATTATTKTTATTGTTTATAATTTTTTTTTTGCTGTTTTTTTTTTTGGGTTTTTTTCACTCTCTTTAAMTTGATTTGTTTGTCTTTGGGGAAACTAATATCTTTTACAATTTACAAGGAATGTATATGTTGATAATGCTTATACTCGGTATGACAAGATTTTAGCACRTCACAYATATACTCTATCTGACTGAACACAACAACAMATCYACAACACCAACCMGTGTGTTTTTATTATTTTTTTGGTCTCTTTACTTATTTAATATGGTGTCAATATCCGACTTTGATTACAGTCCCTTGGATGATCTGTGCGAGATATTAAAGACTCCACAGGCATTGCAAGAGTTGGAAGGGCTTATTGCGAAAACCACACAATACAAACAGTTTCTGTTGCACAAAGAAGTCACTGTTAGCAAYSAGGGTGCTGAAAAAAAAGAATTAAATGAAGATGAGCATACCAGTCTTGAAGAGGTTTATGCAGCAATGAAGAGTATCAACAAGCAATACAATGAGTATTTGCTGAAATTGGATTCAACCCAGGCATCGATCATGTCGTTGACMTCATACATTTCAGAACTGGATTGTTTGAAAACTAATTTACAAACTTCATCGCAATTTTTYGGGAACTTGAAAAGYTTATGTGAACATTACACAAATTGCACAAAAATTMTTAATAATAATTCAAAAACAAAAGATGAGGAGGACTATATAAGTATGGTTGAGARTYACAAGGTTATGGACAAGTTGGCTAGCGATTATTTTGAAAAAGAGTACAAATCGATTAATGAAATCAATCGCATGTTGATCATGGTTTCTGACTTGAAGGAAACACTTGACTCGAGATTCAAAAGACATTTTAGTCAGTTGTTGGATCRTGATCCTTCCAGTGGGCCTGCCAGTGGGCTCTCTCAGGACCAGTTTAAAAATGGGGTATGTGAGATCATTGGTGTGAATCAAAGGCAAAAATCCGAAATCATACACTGGATCATCGATAACAAAGTTTTGTTTGAGTTCAAACAAGTTTTCCAGATTGATGACGAGACATCATCGCTTGAAAACTTGTCAAGAAGGTTTCTTTTTTTTAAAAAAGTCTTGAACAATTTCCAATCAAAATATGCTGAATATTTTCCTGCTAACTGGGACATGCTACTTGAAATAACAAAAAAATTCTATCAATTGACTAGAACCGATCTAATTATTATTTTGAAAAGAGATTTGACACACCAGCAACAACAGCAACAACAGTCGWCCTCGATCAATATCAATGTGTTTATGGAATCTTTGCAAGCCACTTTAGAATTCGAAAAGTAYATCAAGGTGAAATTCAACAACAGGTTGAACAAAGAGAGTGATGTTCAAAACATWTCTACTTGCTTTGAACCGTACATATACTTGTGGATTGATAATCAGAAYCCGATTTTGCAGAAAAAAATTATGCAGTACATGAGTGAACCAAAAATTCCATCCACATCCGAAATTGAAGACACAAGCAACGCTTCGATCATTCCTTCCAGTATGGACCTTTTCAGAACTTACAGACAGATCTTAAACCAGGCCTTGGAATTGGTCAGCAGTAGTGACAACGAGTCAAAGGACAAAATGATCTTGCAACTAACCAAGTTTTTCAACAAATGGCTATTAGAATACTTGAACAAGATTTTGAAAAACTTATTGTTACCGGAATCGCCTACATCAGGTGCATCTGCTRCTGCTGCTGCTTCTGCTGCTGATGCTGATGCTGATGGGGCAGACAAAGAGTCCATCATACAATATACACTATTGCTCATCAACACAGCAGATTACTGCTCAACCACGATCAATGACTTGGCAGAAAAATTGAACGAGTACTGTCCAAACAGTGCCGCAACCATAGACACCCAGTTGCAAAGTTGCAAAGATCAGTACTTGCTGGTCATCAACAGCGGTATTGCGGTTCTATTAAACAGAATCATTGTGCCTGAATTGCAATTTGTTTGGAAGGAATTCAATAACATYAATTGGGCGCATGTTCAAATTGAGGATTACAGTCGCTACATGGGGTCTTTAGAGAAAATCTTAAACAATGGATCTTTACCACAAATTATGAAGCATTTCTACAAAGAATTGTACATTTGGAATTTCTGGGACAAAATTGTGAATTACATWATGGAAACGTATATTGCTTCGATAATTAAATTGCTAAACCTTCAGCAATGGAAAATCGATCCAGCTGTGAAACCGAAATTCTCAATAAGTCAAGTTGTCTCGATAGGGGAACAATTACARTTRGACACCGAATTGTTGAAGAAAACTTTATACACAATACAAGAACAGGAGTTTACCGCACAACCGTCTTCCTCGTCATTGAAAAGAGCCACTGCAAACATTGATTCATCAGTGTCTCTTATTGTTGAGTTTTGCAAATTGTTAACCACGCCGGTRGACTCAACTGCAGAGCCYGCTGCAGCAGYGCCAAGGGAAGAGAACAAGAGTAACGTTGATGATATTAATGATGACAAAAGTTCAAAAGAAGAGTCGCCAAAGGATGAAACCATTATTCAGGAAAGCCAGTACAACCAAATATTCAAAAAACTTACTCACAAYTGTATCAATCCTGCTGTTTGGGCTTATGTTTTAGTGTTGAAAGGATGCCCCTGGGACTTGAGTTTGTGGTCTTCACTTTGGATGCAAGGATTGCAAGAGGGCAACCTTGGGGATTGGTTTATTTTCAAAACCTCATCGGTCAAACACATGTTTATTCAGTTTAACAACTTCYTATACAGTGTTCCAAACAACAACCAAGAGTGGTATACATTTATTCACCAAGATTTGCAGATCAAAGAATTCAAGCAAAGCGCTTCGTCAAGACAAGTCCCTCAAAAGCAGTTTTCTCTTCAGCAACAACAACARCAACARCAACAGCAACAACAGCAGCAGCAGCAGTCGAACTTGCAACAAAAACTAGAGTCCTTATTCAATAGATGATGTTACACGTATATAAACTTTACACTTTTAYAGCTCAAAACCTGTATGTAACCTGTGCGCCCACTTTGTAGTCTGTTGTGTGAACGTCTTTGAACTTGACACTCTCCCCGTTCACCACCTCTTTACTGTCTGAGTCTCCCCAYTCCAGTGGGACTTTTGCGTCGGCTTGGGTGTACGCCAAAACGTTGAATGTGTACAGTGTTTCTTCATCGTCATCTTCATCACTGTTTATATCTTCTTCGGTGTTGTAGGAGCTCAGTTCCGGTAAAAAAGTCACACTTGCTGTAATTTGTCTGATAAGAGCTCGTATCTGTTTTTGGGTTTCCTCGATGGATACTGTTTCCGGTGCAATTGTGTTGCCGTTTACTTSCATTTGGGAGTCATTGTTTGGCACAGTGGTGGGTTCCACCAKAAACTCCCATTTCTCAACCACATCCCCAGTGGTTTTTTTCACAATACACAAAACCAAACGATTGCATTTCCCACCCAAAAGCCATCTGTGCACTTGCAAGAGGATTTTCCGTATATACAATTTCAGCTCCTCGTCGTGTGTCACCATCAGGTTTAAGTCGTACTTCTTCACCACATGAAAGTCTTCAGGGGGATACACGGCCCTTTGGTACAAAATCGAGTTGATGCTGTAGTCGAAAAACTCTGTGATCGATCTTGTGCTGCCTTTCAAGGAGATACTCATACGTTARTGCTATGTTGGATGGTGTAGCTGATTGTCTTGGTGAATCGGAACGTCTTTAAATTTTTTAGTCTTTTAGAACATTGCTGTTGAATCAATCAAAATTGACGTTTGAGAGTAAACAAAACTCGAATTTTCAATTCGGAAAACCGTTCAAAGGGAAAACAAAACAAAACCGGAAAACAAAAAAATTGCGAATAAAGCGGTTAATAGTGGTTTGACAGAAACATTTTATCTTGAAGGGAGACTTGAAAACCAAGCAAAGAGAGAGAGAGAGAGAAAGAGAAAGAGAGATATCACCAAAATCTGGGACTGACAAGATGGTATGTAGGACGATACAATGAGCGGATTTCTTTTAAGCAATTTGCGTTGCCTTTTTTGACCACCCCAAGCAACTATTTACTAACCGATTGAACTTAKTTACTGCGCRATTGTGAATATCAATTACAAGGACAAAGTTATAAACCCTTGACTCTAGCACGGATTGAAAAGAAAACATTTAAGTGCGCTCCAGCTGGAACAGAAAAAACTGAAAGACCAAACAAAGATCAAGTACTACAAAACACTCAATGACAAAGTGTTAAACTGCAAAATCAATAAAGTCTATGATTATGACGCGTTCAAACTGACYACAGAGATTTTGGACTTGAACCCTGAGTTGAACGTTGCRTGGAACTACAGAAGACATATAATCAGCAGTTTGCTTAGTGCTAGCGATGCCACCGACACTCAACCSTTTGATTGGCAAAAAGAGCTAGTGTTTACAATGGCACAGTTGAAAAAGTTCCCTAAAGTGTACTGGATCTGGAGTCACAGAACYTGGTGTCTCAGAACAATCAACAATGTGGGTATGTGGGAGGCAGAATTAAAACTTGTTGGGAAGATGCTGCAACTGGACGCAAGAAACTACCATGGGTGGGCGTACAGAAGATATGTTGTATCCCAGCTCGAGACGATGACAGGGGAAAKCAGAGTGCKGTCTGAGTTTGAGTATACTACAGAGAAGATCAATGCCAATATATCAAACTATTCCGCGTGGCATCAACGGGCGACGCTGTWCCCGCAGATGTTTAGTAKCCGCAAGCAAGATACCGAGGCAGTGAAAGAGTTGATCTCCACMGAGGTGATGTACATCACAAATGGGATTTTCACCGATGCAGACGACCAAAGTGTGTGGATGTATTTGAAGTGGTTTATMAAGGCGCCCTTTGTTGTTGAGTTTTTGGATGAGAAGGAGCAATACGCTGTGATGTTACAAGACWTTACAAACTCGATCATTACGATYAAYGACGACGAGATCGATTTTAACGGTCAAGACAACGCGTGGTGCTTAAAGATGCTGATCTTTATYGARAACATTCTTGTTGACGAGTTGCAAAAGGACATTCCGTCTAAAAAAAAMGAGTACTTRGAGAAACTTTGCGTGATTGACCCACTAAGGAAAAACAGGTATACTTCGCAGTTGAATTGATAGCTTAGATTGAGGGGCATGTGGAGAGGCGTGCACTTTGCAATAGATAATCGTTATTGATGTAAAACAAAGTCTAATTTGTTCGATATTGTTTAACAATCAACTATTTTCATGCCYCTATGTTCGTCGCGTCGTTTTYTTAACAATTGCGTCGCGTCGTTTTTGATATTATTTAACTTTTCTTTTTTTTTTTTTTGTATATTCTGTCTTCTTTTGCGGGCATTGTAAATTTGTTTCTTGTTAGTTTAGTGTAGTTTCCTATTAGTTAGCGATGTTCTTGGGTCCTTTGATGAGCAAGTCGAATTTTTGGTGAAAAAAATTGGTGTTTGTGAGCTTATGGAAGATGTCAAAAGCAAACAACAAAACACAAACCACCACCAAAYCTTTCTTTTCCTGCAAAAAAAAAAAAAAATGAGCGGAGTTGTTGCCACTGAAAGAATCAACAGAGCGTACGATGCTTTGTCCAAATACTTGAAAACCAAACAAGAGGACCAAGAAGAAATCGGGTCGAAGAAGATGTTGATTGCCGATGAMGACGAAGAATTGCTGAGCAAGTTGCAACTGATTTTTGTCAACAACAAGTCCTTCACGGGTTCGAACAACAAATTGCAATTCAAACCATTGGTTTTGCCTTTAAAGCATTCTTTTTATGCGAAAATGCAAGAAAACGGAAATGAAATGGCACAAGGATTCAAAATCTTGTTGATTTTGAACGACAARCATGGGATCAACATTGATTCAGACGACGAATCCTCTGTYATTTCCAAATTGAAACAACAAGACGGCATTTCAGTGGACAAAGTCATTGTGGGGAAAGATTTGAAGACCACTTTTAAAGCTTTTGAAAAAAGAAGACAATTTTTAAACGATTTTTCCTTGATTTTGTGTGACGATTCTATCATCACAACAATGCCAAAATTGATGGGTGGGAAATTTTACAACAAATTGGCCACCACACCAATTCCAATCAGAGTTTCTCAATCTGCCACCACCTTGTACAACTCTGTAAAGAAATTTTACAATGACAAACTTGTTTGCAAAATTCCAAGAGGCACAACATTAAATGTTTCTCTGGGTGATTTCCACTGGTTTACAAAAGAAGAAGCAGTGGCCAATATTCAAAGTGTTGCCGACAGCATAATAAGCAAGTACAACATCAGATCTGTTTTCGTRAAGACGAATTTCTCTCCTGCTTTGCCATTATACTTCAACCAAGAATCCATTGACGTTTTATTCAAAGARTTGGAACAATCAAGAAAAGTTGCTGCTGAAGATGAAGATCAAGAYCAAGATGACAAAGATTTGGAAGACGGTACTGAATCTGTCGAGATTGGTGGTGTGGAAATTGGATTGAACGTGTTYAACAAAGCATTRATGGAGATTGCTAACCCAGATGAACTAGACGTTTTATTYAAAAAACAGATCACCAAAGGCAAAAAAAGAAGATCTGATGAAGAAGAAGTTAAAGAAACTCCAAAAAAAACAACTAAACCTACAAAGAAAGCTAAGAAATAAGGGTTTTTTGGATGATCTATTCAACTGTTTAAAGCATAAAATCTGTATATTAAAACTCACTATAAACTGAATCTTGCATGAGTGATTCTTGTGTTGGGATATTYAAATGACAAGTAGTCTTTGAGTAATAAAGYTTTTAGCAATAAGAGTTTATTGACATCAAAGAAAYTARCATCACGTGCTTTTAAGCATTRCTTTAACGTCTTTGACGTATATACGTCGCTTAYGCTTARTGTCTGGGTAAGYTATATGACGTTTTTAACGTCATTAGACGCACAGTTGCCCGTCTGTCGTCTTTTGTCTGTCGTCTGTCGTCTGTCGTCTGTCGTCTGTCGTCTGTCTGTCGTTTCTTTTTCAAAATCTTGTTTGTATTTGTTTCTTCTGTCACTGGATTAACTCAGTTGTCTTTTTTTTGGTTGAGGGTTTTTGCCCCAATTTGCTTGATCGTTTGTTTATCGTGCTTTTTAACGACTGACGTTCTTGAAAAGATTGTTAGAACTAAGGCAATGGTTATTCAGTTCAAACAAGATCAATAATTYCACATTCTTGTATCTGATTTAGTAAGTTTTAATTGCAAGAAAAATAAACCAACACACGATCCAAAGAAAGTTGCATTTATATTAGTGAGTGACCATTGCTTTTTTTTTATTGAAAAAAAAACTGAACAATAATTTGGAAATCAGTATTAYCACATTAAAAAAAAAAAAAACAACAGTAAAACCATATGAGCAACATCATTGACACGGGAAACATCATACAGGACATTGTGGACAAGATCGACGAGTTTCTTGTTGAAGAGTTAAACGAAGCAGACAAGGCCAAAAGCAATGGGCTTTTGACAGTGGATGTGAATGCATTGAAAGGGTTACTGGGCACGATCAAAGACGAGTTGAAACCGATGCAAGATATGAACAGTCAGGAAATCAAAAGTTTGCAAGAGGAAAATAAGGAGTTGCAACAAAGAGTGATGGCTTTGGAGACATTGCTGACAAACAATCAACAACAACAACAACAACAACAACAACACCAAACACCGTTCACTAACGATGGTAGTGGCRGTAATAATAGTAACACGGCAGCAGTTGCTCGGGCTGCTGCTGCTGCAATTGCTGTTTCTTCTCTAAGATCGGCAGGGAGAGAAACTATTACGAGCGGTAATATTAGTAATACTAATGACACTGRCGATGATGATGATATTAATAATAACACCAACAATAACAATAATAATAATAATAATAATAATAATAATAATAATAATAATAATAAKAATAATAAGAATAATAATGATAATAATAGTAGTAATAATAACAATAGTAATCATAATAATAATAGCAATACCAGCAGTCATACCAATATCACAGGCAAGAAAAGATCGAGAAATGGGAAAGCAATTGATGACAAGTTGGATGTTTCCGGAAAGAGTGAGGCTGATRGTAATGGCAGCACTAACACCACTACTAGTGAAGATGCGGATGGTTTGTCGGAGACGTTACAAGCTGTTTCAAACACTTCATCTGCTTTGCCAAATATTGCTTCTGCACAACTAAATGTTGCAAACAATGGCACACCAGGTGTTGATGGAGACAATTCTTTGAAACAGAGCAACTATGTTCCTGTAAGCAATTTTAAACCGGAGAATTTGACGAAAAGAAGAAAGAAATGGGCCCAAGACAAGATCGCTGATATTGAAACGTTTCAATTGATGATAACGGAAGCACCGGAAAGTGTGGCCAAGTTGTACAACGAGTTTGAAACTTCTGTGAAATTYCAAATACAGCAGTTCGAATTGCAATACGGCAAGGGGAAATTGTCCAAAATTCCAAAAATCAGAACATACCAGAGAAGAGCCGCATTGGTAAGAGAAATACAGAGTTATGCCAGTGCGAATAATTGTTCAGTAGATGAATCCATAGCGTTTTTCGATAAGTTGGTGACTGATAATAAAAAAACCGTTGCGTGGTTGTACAATAATTTGGCGAAAGTTTTGAATGACAATATGATTTGATACAGCAAGCRAAGCATTGAAGTAAGTTTTAGCGAARCTKATACTTACTTTATTGGCACTTTTTTCAATAATCCCTGTATTCGTTTCATSAAACATTTGTATCGAGTTTTTTTTTTACAAAAAGTGGTGCCAATTCATKCAGTGCTCCRYTAAAAGGAAATTTCAATTTAGTACATGYATCTCGCCACTAAAAGGATATATTTAAAGTCTATAAAATGTGAATAATTATATATTTKAAATGAAGCACAAAGGCAAAACGTAGCGTTTAACTGTGAAATCATTAYCGGCAGCTATYATATAGGGTCCTCGTTTCTGGCTTCGGCTTCTTTGACCAAGTCCTTCCAATTAACATTGAACACAGCCATGCTTTGGCACACGGTCATAAAGATCAATGCATTAACGATTCCAAGCCAYAACCCGGTGACCCCGGAAAGGTTCAATTTAAAAGTCAAAAAATAAGCCATTGGAACCCCAATGATATAAAAGGCCAAAATGTTGATCACAGAGCCCTTTCTTTGCTGGCCTTGCCCCCTCAAACACCCAGCAGTACACGCATTGAACGCATCAAACAACTGCATCACGGCCAARATAGGCAAAGATTGTTCGACAAGCTTGATGACCACAGGTTCGCTTGAAAAAATTTGCGCAATCTTGTGTTTCAAAAGAAAAATAATGGACAGGTTTGTGCAACTGATCACAAAGGATAGCGATAGTGCGGATTTGCAAGTAATAAGGCAATTTTTCCACAATCCGGCCCCAATAAAATTGGCCACTCTTGTACTSGTGGAAATACTGATGGAAAACGGGATCTGATAAGCAAAACTTGCAATGGTTGCAACGATACTCTGTGCAGCCAAGGCGTCTTCGCCCAATTTCGCAGCAAAAATYGTCAAGATCTCAAACCCAACAAACTCGGCCTCCACCATAATGATTCCAGGAACGGCCAAATTGATCATTTGCTTCCAGTTGTTAAAAATCTGATCGTATTGAACAAATCCACCCCAACATTTTCTCGGATTGATCTTGTTTTTAGTGAAAACAATGTAAGAAATCAATCCCAAGCACATCAGCCAGTAATTCAACACCACTGAGATTGGTGCACCAAGATACCCAACCCCGACATATGGGTTCCAAACCAACAAGTAGTTCATAAAAGCGTTTARCGGAGCACAAACAAGTAAAACCAAAGTAGATGCATGGAAAATTCCCTGRCATTGTAAAAATCTTTTTGTACATTCAAAGACAATGAACGGAGGTAGTGAAAAAACCATAATTTTCAAATATTTTGAGGCCAAATAACACAATTCTTCTTGCTCAATAAACACTTTTAATAATGTTTCACTAAAAAAATACCACAAAATCTGCACAGGAATGAACCCCAAAATCGTCAAAGCGCAACATCTTTGCAAGAAAACCCCAACCAAGTGGTATTTTTTGGCCCCATACGCTTGCGAACATAAAGTGTCCAAACATGTGCACAAACCTTGGATTGCGGCAAACCCGCAGATATTTGCAGTCATAGACCCCAAGGTGATGGCTCCCAACTCTTTGGTCCCCAAATGCGATACAGAGAAAATCGAAGCCAATGATAGCGAGTTTTGCAATAGAAAAGTGAGCACTAGTGGAGCCGCATTTTTCACCAAAGTTTTGAATTCCCGGTGGTACGAGGTCGACAGCATCTCTGGGTTTGCACTAGCCCACTTGGCCGCAATGTCGCTTGAGTCGTGGTCGGTGGAGTCGATCAACTTGTTGTCCAAAAGCAACTCCCGCTCTTCTTCCAAAAGCTCGGGGTAAATCTCGCTGGCCGAGTTGTTCACTGTGCTCTGGTTGCTTTGCTGTACAGACTCGCCGTTTTCCAGGTCCTGTCCGATTTCTTCTCTTAATGGAGAATACCCGTGCGGTTTGCCCTTTTGCTGCTGCGCGGTAAGCAAATTGTCCATAGAAGAGTATCCTGCTTGAGGTTCATTGTTCAACAAATGGGCTTGCTCGCCCTGCTGCTGATGATGCTGCGTTTTTGCGGTGTTGTAACTAGCATTTCCCGAACTCAAACTGGCCAGTGGGCTCTGCTCCCTGGACCCGGCTTCGTTTTCGTTTTCGTTTTCATTTTCATTTTCCAGAAACACGTTCTTCCCTTGAGACGAGGAGTACAGYAGGTCTTGCGGGTTGAACAACCCTCCTTTACCCACGGACGTGGAGTACAGGACCGAAGACTTTCTTCTCATATCTGAATGCTTAAACTGTTTAGACATTTTTGGCRTGTTTGKCWTGGTGTTGTCTTGGTGTTGTTGTWTGTTGCAGGATGACTAAACTGAATGCTGAGCCCAWCTACGACAGTTGCGATCAAGAGAATCTTAAAAATAAAAAGAAACTTTAACYTCTGTCAATGCTCCATTCGAGAAAAAAAAAAAAAAGGAACTTGAMATTAAAGTTTAAACTTATCTTGTATATTGCCGAACCAAGGGCCGTGTCGAAACAATGCATATTAGCCATTGCGAAAACAACAGCASTGCCAAATGCCGATTCAGGGAGAAAAAAAAATAAAAAAATARGAAAAAGAAAAGACGAAGCTATAATAAAGCTCGATATAAAGCACGTGCATTSGAATGCAAAGATCAAATGATTAAAAGGATTTCTCGTTTAAGAACTTGCTTGGGAAGTGCTTAGAGTGATTAAAAKTAATTATTAGAGATGGTTTAGAGCAATACACAGATTKTCAATATTTTTCAAGTTTTTCCTTGTCTTAATCGTCCCAGGCGTATGGACTCTTGAATCTCAAGACCGCCCCGTATTTGGTAAACAAAAAGGGCACTGGGATCATCAGGACACACAACATGGCCAAGAAAAAACTGGCCCAGTTGATGCCCATTCTGTCGTACATATACCGTGTAATCAACGGAAGCACCCCGGCCATGATCGATCTGACAAAACTGTTTGCTGCCATGGCGCTGGCCGCATACAACCGATAGGCATCGACCGTGTACCCCAAGATCCCGGCAAAGATGTACGATGCGCCTGCACCAAAGATGACGTTTCCGATAATAGATCCTATCCAGTGCACGTGTGAGTAKGTTGTCCATGCAAAGATCATCAAACCAATAGGGCACAGAATAGAACCGTAGAAGAGGGCTTCAAATCTGTATTCWGGCACAGAAACGTTATTGTTTGCTTGCACTTTTGCACCATATCTTTTTTGAATTTTCGGAGAAGTAGCTGTCATGAGTAGGGTTCCAACCAAGATTCCCAAATATGTACATCCTGTTTCTGCTGCTGTGAAATGGTAGATTTTTTCTTTGTAAATAAGTGGGAATGCCACAAAAAACATGTAAACGATCCCCAAGATCAATCCTGTATAAACACACAAAACTGCCATCATTGGATCTTTTGCAAGAAGAAGTAATGGTCTTTTGGAACTCAAAAGAACGGCATTTACAAATTTGGTTTCTTTCCGAATGATTTCCAATGGAGCGTAATATCTTTTATCTTKTAATTCTTTACGCAATCTAGCTGCTTTTTGGCAACACAAGATTGGTTTGTAAGTTTCAGGAAATGAAAATACAATCAGAAACAAGGACAATGCTGTGCATCCCAAAAGTGTTACAAAAGCGTATTTCATTTCATTGTTGTGAACAAATGCTGCTGAGATCAATGGACCAACTGTAGGRCCTAAAAATGGGGAGATGGAATACACTGACATCGGAATTCCAATATCTTCTTTTGAAAAAATGTCTGAAACCACACCACCAGAAACAGAAAGAAATGCAGACCCAAAAAAYCCACTAAAAAATCTTCCAATAAAAATCCCAGCCAATGTTGGTGAAAAAGCCGTTACAATGATAAAAACCAAAACAAAAAATAATGAAAATATAAAWGTGATTTTTCTACCGTAAAACTCACTGATTGGAGACAAAAAAAGAGGTCCAAATCCAAGACCAACAATGTATAATGTGATCCCCAAGGTGGCCACCTCTTGACCTACATGAAACCGTTCCATTTCAATAGGCGCAGCAAATGTCCACACAGAAGACAAAATRGTGATCACCACAGATRTGTAACTAACAATTGCTGTAAAATAACATTTACGCAAGTAGCTGATACGTGTGGAGATGTTTTCCGGATCGTTTGGACCCAAYGTCACTTCAAAGGATTCATTGGGTAGCGACCTATTTTCCTCCCGCATGTTTGTAGACACTCTACTCATCTCCTCGTCTAGTAACCCTTCATCGGGATACATCGAGTATGCATCGTTTTCTTGTCTTTGAGAATTCTTGTGGTTTCTGGAGTTACTGGAGTTGCTGTTCACCGGGTTTCCTGCATGGTCTGTTGTGTTGGTTAAATTTATTKTTTTTTCAAAATTTTGAACCGAATCGGCATAGTCTTCTGAATTGTCGCAATCATTAATCTTTTCGTTTGGACTTGAACCTTTTTGCTCGGTGATGGGAAACTCATTAACTGAGGAACCAACAGAATCGCTTTGTTCAAAAGCGWGTGAAGGACKTGACATTTGTATGACTTGTATGATTTGTATGTCTTGTATGATTTGTATGACTTGTATGATTTGTATGACTTGTATGATTTGTATGACTTGTATGATTTGTATGCCTTGTATGATTTGTTTCTTTTTTTTTTTTTGATGAGTTGTTTTTTGGTCTTTAGTATTGATTGCAAACTGTGTTAATTATTTTGGTCTTAATTATATCCAATATCTGTGTTGTATATATACCTTGCACTTCTTCTCAAACTTCTGCTGATCAACTTTCAATTACTCATCAACTTTCATTAACGATTTCGGTACAACTGGCATATCAACTTTCAAGCATAACAAGTTCTTATAAACGGGATTGAGAAATCACATTCTATGCTCTGTTGATCCTTCCACATACGCTTTTATTTTTCTACAATAATTACTATGGTGCATAAGAATAATATTTTAATTGTTTTGRCYTTAAYGCCTTGTACCTTGGTAGTACTTCTGTTGCTGTTATTGTTATTGTTATTGTTATTGTTMTTGTTATTGTTRTTGTTATTGTTATTGTTATTGTTATTGTTTTTTTWTACTTTATTTTATTTYTTMTTCTCTTATTTTTTTCTTAAGCCATCTCTGAAACGTCATCAATGATTAGTAATCTTTTTTTTAATTTAAAAACAGTATATTATTATCTTAACAATGGCACTATTATAAACTGTTTGAACCGTGATGAGTCACGGCAAAGAAAATAACTAAATAAATAAAATAAAAAAAAAAAAAAAAAAGTTAAAAAAATGGTAAAAGCCGARACTCAGAAAACGGTTCAGATAATTGCGCTCGGAAGAAGTGACGGACCGGAGTTAACAAAGGCTCGTATTTAACAAAGGCTCGGATTTAAGAAAATAAATGCCGAGCAGGATATAAGCGGCCGATACAACTACCAATACCTTGCACTACCATATACGAGCAGTAGCTTGTGAAACGACTACCAACACCTTGCACTACCATATACGAGCAGTAGCTTGTGAAACGACTACGAACACCTTGCACAACTACAAAAAGCAAAATTAGTCTATATCTTTTAGCTCACCGTTGCMTCTTGTCTTTCAGGTTTACCACTGCATTTTGTGTTTTTTATCTTCAATTTACAAAACSTKTTAATTTGTTTATTTCATAGCATRAYATTGTATACTTKTGGTTACTCCAGGTCATTAAGTCAAAGTAATAAACCAAAAGTTTAAAAATAAACAAATATTTTYATTTAGTGGAAACGCCTTTGCGTCGGGTAATTGACATTTTTTTTTTTTTTTTCTTTCTTCTTAATACTTAAGATTAAATGCATTGTACCACAGTCACAAGGWAAGTTAGTAAACGTTTACTAAGCACAGATCAATACGAACAGCTATGTGATACGATGCAATCAGCTCTACTATGCAACCTTTTACACTAAGTTTACTAATRTAAAGGRCTRTAGTGAATAAGAAAAGAGAAGCTTGAGTGGTTAAAACATTGCTACTACTCCTAGTCCACCACAAGKATTACTAAAATTACTAAAATTACTAAAATTACTAAAATTACTAAARTTACTAAAATTACTAAAGTTACTAAGCGTTACAGTATTTAAGGGATACTTTTGGGTGTCAGTGTCGGGTAAAATGACTAAAGATTCATTACGTAAGATGAATTTTTTATTTCGATGACTTAAATGATGGATGRTATTGTTTAAATGATATTCYGGGCTGAAACAATATATATATATATATATATATATATAAATGGATTGTAATCTTTGTAACGGTAAASTGCATYGATCAGAGAGCTATAAGTAACAAGACCGAAAAGCAAACAGRAATACAAACAGAAATATAGAAGAAATATAGAAGAAATATATAGCCATGTCACACGAAACATCTCATTTTGCCAAGTTCCATTATAACATCAAATCTTATGACTTTCATACTTACTTCCATTTGAACGACAAAGAAGAAACAAAATTTGCCATTATCGGGTTTAGAGAAAATGTTATTGAAGAGTTCAAAGACGATATTGCCCATAAGAAAATAGGCAATTACARAATATGGCACGAACAAGTAGGTCCACATCCTAGTGGATACGGGATGTTTGAGTTTGATGTAAGGGACTCAAACAGTTTTCTTAAATTGCTCAATTTTTATCAATTAAACCATGGTCAGTTGTCTGTATTGATCCATCCAAAGACAAATCAGGGTGATTTGTTYGATCATACACAGGGAGCGTTGTGGTTGGGACCACAATTRRATTTGAATTTGGAYACTTTGATGAGCTAGCAAAGCTAATAGTAAARTGACTAATAGTAGTAGTAGTAGTAGTAGTAGTAGTAGTAGTAGTAGTAGTAGTAGTAGTAGTAGTAGTTCTAACTTACGTATACATYAACTAATGCAAACATTAACGACCAARAGCTTAGTACCAATAGATTAGTACTAGTAGCACTAGTAGCCKRAGAAGAGGTGATTGCACAGCAAAGAAAGRACTAAATGTAAAAAGTTTATGCCATAATATAGTATYAYATTGGAATTGAATRCCASRTAYAAACTTTAAAATTTTAATAATTGGTTTCGTGGTCTAGTCGGTTATGGCATCTGCTTAACACGCAGAACGTCCCCAGTTCGATCCTGGGCGAAATCAATTTTTTTTATTWTCAACTTTGCTCAATCTTTTTTTTTTWTTTCTTTTYCATTTTTTTYGCTCTTTTCGCGATGTATCGSTGTATCCATTGAGTTTTACGCGTTTCAGAKAGTTGGCGGTATATTTTTTTTTTTGTTGACGATGGGTTTTCCTGATTTGATTATYRTTTTTGAGAGSTAGAAGGAGAGAGARAGAAAGAGAATGCGTGAAACAGATYCAAGACACACACACACGAACCGYAGTATTCATCAATGTTTAGGTCGAACAAAGCTTCTGGGAAAAAYAGATCATCAAAACAGTCACACCATCAAGGGTTGACGCCCATCACCAATTTTTTCCAATCAAAGGCATCGTCTTCGTTGGCCACTCCCGGGTTCTGCTTAAAGAAGTCACCTTCTTCCAGGGTGTTGCCCAAGGGTCTTTCTCCCTCTACCAAAGTGTCTATTTCTCCTGACAAAATAGTGGCAATGGGTTCAAGAACCATCGAGCCCGTGTCCTCTACTTCGTCTCAATCGCAAATTATGGGTGCAAAGAAAAACTTGTTTGACTCTTTGTCTCAACCAGTGGTTCCATCAACGCAAACTTCTTCCCAACTTTCCAGGCTTAAACGGGGTCTTTCAGATGGATTTGAAGACGAGGACGACATTGTTTTTGTTGCTCAAAAAGAGYCAAACACGATCAACAAAGCCTCTCAACAAGACATAGAATACATCAAGCAGACAAAGAAAAGAAGAACAATGGTGCAAAACTTCAAGCCGCCATCTTTGTCCAAGTCCAACTCTTCCTCAAGTTCAACTTCATCATTTGCCTCGCTTTCTTCCAGATCAACAACACAAAACAGTTTTGGCAGCCACAGCAAGGTACATTACTCATCCACGGCCAGCTTGAAACCGATCAGCGGTGCTGGTCCTGCTTATAACATTTCTTCCGAAAMAAGCGTTTCCTCTTCYCCATACAAACACAACTTTCCAGCAATCAACGCGATTAAAGCTGTCAAGAAAAACAGCATTTTATCGTCTTCTACTGTGTCATCAACAGGAATTTCCGGGTTTACCGATGAAAACGGAATCAAATTCACYAAGGAACAAAAAACGGTGCTGGATTACATAGTAAGAGACAATTTAAACGTTTTCTACACCGGTAGTGCAGGAACAGGTAAGTCCATTGTGTTAAAGGCCATAATCAAAAGACTAAGAATGAAGTACGGACCGGGGGCAGTAGCCGTATGTGCGTCTACAGGGCTGGCCTCMGTTAATATTGGTGGGATCACAATCCACAAGTTTTGTGGGTTTGGGATCGGGAACGGATCTCTTGCAGGGCTGGCAGCAATGGTGAAAAGAAACAGAGCTTCATTGCAACGGTGGAGGGACACCCGGGTGCTGATCATTGATGAAATCAGTATGATCGATGGATCGTTTTTGGACAAGCTGGATTTCGTGGCAAGACAGGTTTTGAAAAATGAAAAGCCGTTTGGTGGAATTCAAATTGTTTTGACGGGTGATTTTTTCCAACTACCCCCAATCAACARAAACAAAGATCAAGTGAAATTTTGTTTCCAAAGTGCTGTTTGGACTAAAGCCATCCATAAAACGATTTTGTTCAAGCAAGTGTTTAGACAAAAGGATAACGAYCTGATCGATATGCTGAATGAAATCAGATACGGAGAAAACGTTTCCCAAAAGACAATGCAAYTGATCAGATCGCTGGACAGACCTGTGTATTACGATGACAACATTGAACCRACAGAATTGTACCCAACAAGGTTTGAAGTTTTAAAGGCAAATACAAGAAGAATGGAGATGCTACAAGGAGAATCGCGGGTTTTCAAAAGTATCAACGTTTTGACTGCAGACGACCCAACACAAAAAAAGAAACAATTGGACCAACTGAACAACAGTTTCCTTGTGGAAGACGAACTACATTTAAAGGAAAACGCCCAAGTAATGATGGTGAAAAACATGGATGAAGAATTGGTYAACGGGACCGTGGGAATTGTTTTGTTTTTCACMACCGAAGACTTGTACACAAGAAGTATCAACATCTACAAAGGGATCGACAAGGACACATATATCAAAGAGATGAGACTTATTTCAAAATGCTGCGATCTCCAACCCACTGAAGACACACCAGTGGAAGTGCTGAACTATATCATCAGTGGGAGCGACTTGGTGAGAACAAGAATGGAGTTTTTGATTGCAAAGGCAAGRCAACCTAAATCTGCATCTGCTGCACAATCCTCAAACCTTTTGCCTCTGGTCAAGTTTTCGTTACCAAACAACAGATCCAGAAATTACCTGGTGCAAAAACAAGACTTCAAAATYGAAATGAGCAAATCAAACAGAGACAATTACATCGCAAGACACCAACTGCCCCTGATCCTGTGCTATGCCATCTCCATCCACAAGGCGCAGGGCCAAACGATCCAGCGGTTGAAAGTCGACTTGAAAAAAGTGTTTGAAGTGGGCCAGATYTACGTTGCCTTGTCAAGAGCGGTTTCAAAAGACTCGCTCGAGATCAAAAACTTCAACATCTCCCAGCTGAAAGCAAATGACATGGTCAAAGTCTTTTACAAGTCTTTGGAGAGCATCCACCASTAGAAGCAGGAGAAGAAAAACGTAAGATCCGATCATTAGAYCYACTGAGGGAAAAAAA
>LPNM01000011.1:129429-152529 GCA_001747045.1 Hanseniaspora osmophila | reverse complement strand
TTAAGGACGGTGGCAAACACACATAAAACTTCAACACCAACATTATGATTTATTTAAGAATGATTTACTTGAGGTTCTTGGATCATAGTGTTTTAGATTGCTAGAGTTAACTCACTAAAGCAAGACCTGCAAAAAGTAAATTTGACAAGAAAAACACGCAACTATGTCAGGACCACAAGATAAAGACGTCGACATGGACAAGACGCTAGCGAAACCAAGCAACGTTGTTGATCAAAAAAAATCGAAAAAGGAGCAATTGAAAGATGAAGAGGAGTTGTCAGAGGAAGACATGAAGTTAAAGGAAGACTTGGAGTTGTTGGTGTCCAGATTGATGGAACCCGACCAGAGTCTATACGAGCCTTCTTTAAGTCAGTTGAAAGAGTACATCAGAAACTCTACAAGCTCTATGACCGCTGTTCCCAAGCCATTGAAGTTCTTGAGACCTTTTTATCCTAAATTGACAGAACTATACACTTTGTGGACTTCTACCGAGCTCAAATCTCTTTTGGCCGATGTTTTGTCTGTTTTGAGTACCACCTACTCAGACAATGGAAAACACGACTCTCTTAAGTACAGATGTTTGTCTCAAGAGAAAAACATTGAGCAATGGGGCCACGAGTACATCCGTCATTTGGCATTGGAAATTGGCGAAGTTTACGGAGAATTGATTTTGGAAGAAGCAGAATTGGAGGAAAACGAAAACGATGACGAAACGGTTAAACTAGAAAATGAAAGCTCTCAAAGCGCAGAAAAACCTGCCACAAAASAAAATACAGCAGCAGCAGCAGCAKCATCAGAAAAAGAAAACGAAGATGAAAAAGAACTAGCAGCATTACTTTCTGAAGAGTTTTCAAAAGACGATTTGCTAGCTTTGAGCTATGAAATYGTTCCTTACTTTTTGAAACACAACGGGGAGGCCGATGCTGTGGATTTGTTGTCGGAAGTTGAGCACATCCACACGCTTCCTCAGTTTGTGGACGCTGATACTTTTGAAAGAGTGTGTCACTACATGGTCAGTTGCGTGCCTTTATTACCACAACAAGACGCAACCTCTTTTCTACAAACTGCGTACTCCATCTATCTATCTGAAAAYYGTTTGAGTGACGCATTGTTTCTTGCAGTTAGATTGGACGACGAAAACTTGATTTCGCAAGTATTTGACGCTGCTAACAATGATCCACCTATGAAAAAGCAGTTGGCTTACATTTTGAGCGGACAGCATTCGTYTTTCCAAAAAGACGAAGAGGTTAATGCTATAATAGGAAACACAAAACAGTCTGAGCACTTCCAATACCTAGTCAAAGAGTTGAATTTGTTGACACCAAAGGTTCCTGAAGACATCTACAAAAGTCACTTGGAAACATCTGGTCCTTCGTTTGGATCTGGTGTCGACTCTGCGCAACAAAACTTGGCGGCTTCTTTTGTAAACGGATACTTGAACATGGGCTACTGCAACGATAAACTAGTGCTGAATGATGACAATTGGGTGTATAAAACCAAAGGCGATGGTATGACTTCGACTGTTGCAAGCATAGGGGCCATCAATCAATGGAACTTGGACGGTTTGCAATATTTGGACAAATATCTATATGTCGAAGAACCTGAAATCAAAGCCGGTGCCTTGCTAGGGACCGGTTTGGCAGCATGCGGTGTTCATGACGGCGACGTTGAACCGGCATTGTTGTTATTGCAAGACTACATTGAATCTTCAAATCCAAAAATTAGCACTGCTGCTATTTTAGGTTTAGGTATTTCTTTTGCGGGCTCCAAAAATGACGAATTGTTGGGGCTTTTGCTACCATTGGTGGAAGATGTCGCAACTCCAATTCAAACTAGTGCGGTTGCTGCATTGGCTCTAGGTCATGCATTTGTTGGTACATGCAATGGTGATATCACCTCAGCAATTATGGATAATTTGCTAGAAAGAACAGATGTTGAGTTGAAAACAGAATGGACGAGATTTTTRAGTTTGGCTTTAGGTCTTTTGTACTTGGGTATGGGTTATGCTGCAGACGATGTTCTAGAAACCATCACTGCTATTGATCACCCTATCATGGACTCTATCGAAGTTTTGGTCATGTCTTGTGCCTTTGCMGGATCCGGGGATGTTTTGTTGGTTCAGGATTTGTTGCACAAGTTGACTCCAAAACTTGAAAGCACGTTGGAAGACGGTGAAGAAGTTGAAGACGAGGAAGATTTMTTGGACGAAGGCCCTCACGGGTTTGAAAACGCACCTGTGCCATCTGCTCCAGCAARCGAAGACCAAGCAGAAGAAGGCCAATCTGATAATGCCACTGCTCCAAAAGGAACATCTGAWGAAATGGAGGTTGATGAAACACAAGCTTCACCGGAAAAAGAAACTAAAAAAGCAGAAAATGCTGATGAATCGAAAACTGAAGACACTGAAGAGGACAAAGCAGAAAAGGAACTAGGGAAAGCAGACGAATCTATTTTTTCCGTGTTTGGTATTGCCATGGTTGCCATGGGTGAGAGTATAGGGAAAGAAATGTCTTTGAGACATTTTGGTCATTTGATGCATTATGGTAACGAGCATGTGAAGAAAGCCGTTCCTTTAGCTATGGCCATGCTATCTACTTCCAATCCAGAAATTGGCATTTTTGAAACTTTATCGAGATATTCGCACGATGAAGATTTGGATGTTGCTTCAAATGCCATTTACTCTATGGGTTTATGTGGTGCTGGTACAAATAATGCTAGATTGGCTCAATTACTGAGAAATTTGGCTAGTTACTATTCCAATTCCCAAAACATGCTTTTTATCACCAGATTGGCCCAAGGTTTAGTGCATTTGGGTAAAGGTACTTTGACTTTGGATATTTACAACGATGCTCAAATTATGAACAAGGGTACTCTTGCCTCCTTGTTAACTGTTATGGTTGGTTTATCGAGTCCGACTTTCATGATTGATCATCATTACCTATTCTACTACTTGAACGCTGGGATCAGACCAAAGTATATCATAGCTTTGAACGAAGATGAAGAGCCTATCAAAGTAAATGTCAGAGTGGGGCAAGCAGTCGACACCGTTGGTCAAGCCGGGAAGCCGAAAACAATTACTGGCTGGATCACTCACTCTACACCTGTGTTGTTGAACCATGGTGAAAGAGCAGAGCTTGAAAGCAACGAATATATCAGTTTATCGAGTAAAATCGAAGGCGTCGTTATTTTAAAGAAAAACCCTGATTTCAAGCAAGAATGATGAGGTTTTTGTTAATTTCATTTTATTTGATATGATTCTTTTGTATGTACATGTATAACCTTTTAATGCAGATTGCATTATTTTGATAATCAAGTTTGAAAGGACTTCAAAGGACTCACTTTGTGATGTGTACGCATGGATATTGTTGCCTTACGTTCAACAGGACGTTGCAAGCGCAATTATTTGCATACAGAAAAAATTCAAAATTTTTTCAAAATTTAGCAAGTTATTCTATACGTTAGAAAAAGYTAGTTCTACTCATTGTATACAAATATATCATTATGACCAAGCGCTTCRATAATTTGTTCATCGCCAGTTCTATTTGATTTCAACGGCTTTACCTCCCATCAAAAGACCAACAATCAAACCCAATAGCCCTAAGATAGAACCGAAAATCTCAATAACCAAGATTTTCACAAATAAAGCACTGTCAGCTGCATCGGAAACAGCAGCGGTGGCACCGGTGATCCCAACGGAAACACCACAAATCAAATTACAAGCACCGACAGTTAGACCGGCCCAGAAAAGAGAATATCCGGTGTACATGTTGCTATGGCTAAACATTGTTTCTGGAGAGGCCACTGTGATTTTGGAAGAAAAAACAATGGACATGATCAATCCGTAAATGGCCACTACTTCACAGAAAATAATGGAAATCAAATTCTTGGTGGTGATTCTTGGGGCCCTGACCCCAGCCCCAATAACAGAGGACCCTGTGATAAAGATCCCCCATGCAGCACCAAACACACTTAGCCCAATGCATGCGGCAATCCCCAAGTTGGCCCAAAAGTAAGGAGACGCTTTGGCCAAGAAAAGCCCGATATTGATGTCTTCTCCGTGACCGGTAAATAACTTATAGCCCACGTACACCACCACCACAAATAAGGTGGTATATTTCAAAGTTCCTGAAAAGGTTGGAACAGGCAGACCCAATGATACAGAATCCTTGCTAGACATGATATGTTATAGTGTTGTGTTGATTGTTTTCGCTAAAAAGTTTTTTCTGTGTTTGTGTAATTAGGACTTGTTTGCGCGTATTTCGAGTCCAGGTTCTGTTTTGTGCTGACAAACTTAACTTTAAACAAGTGAGATGTTGTTATGTGCGTGTGTGGCTTGCCCTGTAGCTTTTGCTCTCAATTCCAAGGCTTTGAGATAATATATTTATATATATATATCAAAATTGTCAATTTGCCTATTCCAATAGCTAGACTTCCTTAAAAACTCATTTTTGCAGCCATTTTTTACACAAAGAAGTGGTTTTCGCCTGAAGTCCAAAAGCAGCATGAAAATATTCACTAAAAAAAAATATTTATCGTTCGGGTAACTTGAAATGAAATGCTTGCTTAAATGACAGGAAACCTTTTAACAATTAAAACTAGTTCTAATGACAGTGTCAGTTGTATGCATAGCTGTAGCTGTAGTAGTAGTAGTAGTAGTAGTAGTTGGAAACGCACAGAGAGGTTTCACGCACTCAATATTAGTTTATTCTCTCTTCTTCTTTTGTTTCTAAATATATATTAATACACAGTTCAACTTCATGTTTTCTTTTTTTTTTGGATAAAAGAACAAAAACGTTTTTAAGATCTTTCCACAGTAGCCCCCTCGTAGGCCAAGTCTAGCAATTTCCATCTGCAAGTGATGTTCTTCTTTGCAAACATGTTGATGATCTCCTGGGCAATGTCTTCAAAGTTGTCCGTGGCCACAGCCAAAATGGTTGGTCCGGCACCAGACAAGCAGATACCTAGCAAACCAGAGTGGGTTTTTGGAGTGACACTTTTCAAGATTTCGGTCAATCCTGGAATCAAGGTCTTTCTGTATGGTTGGTGCACTCTGTCTTGCATCGAGGGGTAGATCAAGTCTGGGTTTGGTGGGTCTTGTGTCAATGCGGTGGTCAACACGGCCAATCTTTGCAGATTGAACACCAAATCTTTTGACGTGTATGCACTAGGCAAGACTCCTCTRGAATCTGCAGTGGAAACTTCGAAATCAGGGATGATGGCAATGCATTTGATTTTGTTGTTCCAGTTGTATTTGATATGTCTTCCAATATCGGTTGGAGGCAAAGGTGGTGACAACCCAGTGTCTTCCCCACCGCTTGGTGCGTCCAAGACTTCGCTCAATGGGATTTCTCTTCTTTCCATTTCTTGGGCAGTCAAATCTCTTAAAAACGAACCAACAAACCCACCCATCATTGCGGCAGTGATGTTGTCTGGATGTCTTTCAATCATCAAACAAAAGTCCAACATTCTTTGTTTGCTAAACCCCAATTGACCCACTTCGTTCCCTAGCATGACCCCGGCAACAACTGCTGCCCCAGAGGACCCTAACCCCCTTCCTAGCGGAATTGGATTGTCAATCAAAATGTGGGTCCCAGTAGGAAACTGTCTGATATCGTTGCATCTCAARACGTATAGAGCGGTCTTGGTGATCAAGTTTTTGTCAGATTGCAATGGAACGGAGTCGTACCCCTCACTGTCCGCGGTGTACTCGATCAAACAATTGTTTGGGTCTTTGTTTGATTGGTCAGCTGTTTTTGGGTCAATAGTGACTTTCAACGACAAGTATAAAGACAAACCGATCCCCAAAACATCGTAACCTGGACCGATGTTGGCAGAAGAGGCTGGAACTTTGATTTCAAATGAGCGTGGCATGTTTAATTGTTTGGTATGTGTAGTTGGGCTTCGTTTCTGTTTCTTTTTTTTCCAAGAGATAACACCACAATCTTAAAACAGAAAAGAAAAAACAATTTAAGAGCCACAAATAACCATTCAATTTCCACRAGATTCTTGCTATTTATTTCAAGAATTGAGTCATCTTGGAGTTCGAGAAAGTCGGACCATAAAWTGAATGTTTCGKAGCTGAAAGACTCATTTCTTACTAKTAACTTTGAGTGAAAAAATTCCAACAAAAAAACCTAATATCTACTTCCTCGTGATTGCCGAAAGCGGTAAAAATTTTATTTTTTGTATTTCTTGACAACCTCTGTTTCCTRATGAAGTACATTGTGTAGCACGTGWCATKTGGACWAGCAATGTGGTTACCCGTTATAGTTGTTGTATTTCACGTGACTACACGATATCTGTTTTTACGTTTATCTCCAGGGTAAGTGTGTGTCATAGTTCACACCTGCAACTCTATGAAAAGATTGTCCGCTTAGTAACCATACSTTTTACGTCATTTSGTGAAAATGTTTTSCACAATCGACGTTTATAATCTCTCTTCCTTGCGTTCARTCATTGAAGTAAAAAAGACTACATCCTCTGAAGCTATCAACATCAACGCCCCCCTTGAAATACAATGTTGAGATCGTTAAAACTTCAGTCTCAAAGCTACACGAAGCAATTGGCAAAAACGTACAGTACCGTTCCAAAGGACTATGCATTGACAACTTTGGACAATGGAGTTAAAGTTGCCACCAGTAATGTGCCTGGTCACTTTTCCGCGCTGGGGTTGTATGTGAACGCGGGATCCAGGTACGAAAACAATTTGAACAAAGGGTGCACGCACATTGTGGACAGACTCTCRTTCAAATCAACAACGCATCTTTCCGGATTGGAAATGCAAAGCAAGCTGGAGTTGTTGGGAGGGAACTATCAGTGTTCTTCCTCTAGAGAAACCATGATGTACCAGGCCTCTGTTTTCAACAAAGATTTGAACAAGATGTTTGATTTATTGGTTGATACAGTTCGAAACCCAGCTTTAACCGATGAAGAGATTTTTGAACAAAAACAAATAGCAGACTATGAAATCAGTGAGGTTTGGAATAAAACGGATCTGATTTTGCCCGAACTACTTCATCAAGTGGCATACTCCAACGAAACCTTGGGATCACCATTACTATGTCCAAGGGAACAGATCCCAAATATCAACAAATACATGATTTCGGATTACAGAAACAAATTTTACAATCCAGAAAATATCACAGCTGCATTTGTTGGGGTCAAGCACGAAGAAGCCGTTAAATTGACCACACAGTATTTCAATGATATGACTTCAAAAGCTCCATACGAAAAAAAACTGAAAAACTCCCATTACACTGGCGGTGAAATGTGCATTCCATCAAGCCCCGTGTACGGTGGTTTGCCTGAACTATGTCACATGCAGATTGCATTCGAAGGGCTGCCAATTGATCATCCGGACATCTACACTTTGGCCACTTTGCAAACATTGCTCGGTGGAGGTGGCTCCTTTTCAGCAGGAGGACCCGGAAAAGGAATGTACAGTAGATTATACACCAAAGTGTTGAACATCTACGGATTTGTGGAAAACTGTGTCGCATTCAACCATGCTTACAGTGACTCCGGATTGTTTGGTATATCCTTGTCGTGTGTTCCTCAAGCAGCCCATGTGATGGGTGAACTACTGGCACAACAGTTGAGCAACACATTCACCACAGGTGCGGAGAAATTGACTGATGAGGAAATCAACAGAGCGAAAACTCAGCTAAAATCCTCTTTACTGATGAATTTGGAGTCAAAGATCGTTGAGTTGGAAGATTTGGGAAGACAGGTTTCTTTGAACGGGAAAAAAGTGCCTGTGCAAGAAATGATTGAAAAGATCAATAATGTCACTGCAGAGGATATCAGGAGAGTTGCTGAAACTGTGTTTACAGGGAAAGTTGAAAATGCAGGAAAGGGCTCGGGTAAAGCAACAGTGGTCATGCAAGGTGCAAGAGAAAAATTTGGAGATATTGAGCARATTTTGAAGGTGTATGGACTAGGAAACTATCCAGATCAAGATAACTCAAACGTCAAAAAATTGAAAAAAAGAAGGGGTTGGTAATGAATAGGCKTCACCATTAAACTATATAAAAAGTTAGAAAAAAAAGCATGTAAATAATAGCAAGGTTATGCTCACTTGTAAGTGCCTCTTCTCAATGGAGTACCAAAAAATCAGCTTCTCACAGAGTATTTTTGCTTCCATAGCTTCAACTCTTGCTCTAGTTGCTCTAGACGAGAAACATAAGCCTGGTTTTCCCTCTGCAAATTCTGGTTTTGAGTTGCTTGGGCTGARAGCTGCATCTCTAGATGCGTGTACTTGTTAATAGATTGGTTGGCTTCTTTTTCAAAATCTTCCCGGTCTTTGCTAGCAATGATCAACAGTTCACTTTGTTGATCCAGTTTTTCAGTTAGTTCGGTCAACTCTCTTTCCAAATACTTGTTCTTTTTCAACTCTTCGAATTTCAAAGAGCTTTCTTCGTCAACTTTCTTTTCCAGGTCACTGATTTTGTTCATCCATAAATTTCTTTCCGATGGATCGTTTAAACGTTTTTCCATGTTTTGTTGGGTCTGCAAGTAGTTTCTGTTTTCCTGGATCAGAGCCCTGTTTTCCTCYTCTAGATCCATGTAGTCTTCTTTCAGGTTGTCCAGTGACTCTTTGAGCAATTGGTTGTTGCCATTCAATTTGACCAAAAACTCCTCATTCCGTTKAATCTGTTCATTTTGGGCATTCAAGTTGGCTTTCAGTGTGCTGACTTCGTTTTTCATGTTGGTGCTCGAGTTGAGCTCTTTTTCAATTTCATTTTCTCTAGTATCCAACTCTGCCATCAAAGAATTTCTTTCATTCACCAAAGTTGAATTATCCAAAGTCAACTTATCGATCATGCCGTTTAGTTTTTCGTTTTCTTTATCCATTAATGCAATTTGAGTTTCCAGTTCCGTTTTRTTTTTTTCCAAAGCCGTCTTGTTATCGCTTAGCTCAGAGGCCATGGACAGATAATGCTCATTTTGCTTGATTAACTCTTGAATCTTGGTGTCAGCCTCTTTTTCAAGTTGATCCATGTTATACTTTAAAGAGGAAATTTCCTTTGTTAACTCGATCTCATTTCTGGAAAAAGCAGCTAGCTTTGTGTTCAGGTCGTTGATTTGATCGATGTAATGTTGATCTTTCTTGAAGTCTTGCAAGCTGTTTGTCAAGTGATCAACATCAGATTTCAATAGCTCGTTAACATGCTTTAATTTGCGCAAATCAATTTCTTTGGAAGAGATATCATCCTCCAAATCGGCAAGTTCGTTGTCCTTATCCCAAATAAGTTTCTCATTCATCTTGTTTTGAGACTGTAACTTTTTAACAACCGTTTGCAATTTTTCAATGTTTGCAGTCGACCTTTTCAATTCAAAATGCACTTCCCGCAGTTCATTTTGGGAATCTAAGAGTGTGCTTGTTATAGAATTGTTTTGCTGCTTATAATCTTGAATCGTGCCCATATACAATTGCACTTGTTGTTCAGTAGCAATCAAATCTTGTTGGACGGCTTGCAATTCAGTAGCCAATCTTCTCTCTTTACCTCTGCTAGTTTCTAGCTCATCATTCAATTTCAAAACTTGACCATTATACTGATTAATTGTTTCCTGCAACTTAACGGCCTGTTTTTTGTACTGAACTACTCTTTCATCACCGTCAATGCCAAAAGCGGATTTCTCACCAATAGATTGCTCCAATTGGCCAAAGAAACCATTACTATTTGTCAAGTYGTGTGTCTTGCCAAATTTCTCTGCCAATACATTGCTATAATACTCGGCGTCAGCACGAGCAGTCTTTTCTCTATGTAACTCCTCTTTCAAATTGTCAAGCTGTAAAACCAATCTCTCGCTGTTTTCGGTAACAGTTCCCACATTTTGCAGCAGCTTATCGATATCAACATTTTGCAAACTTTTCTGTGCCACTTCCTTCAATTTTTTGACCTGGTTTTTCAAAACTTGGTTGTCAATGGACGTTGAGGCCAACATGTGTCTTAAGAATTTCAATCTAGAAAGCGCATCTTCCTTTGCTTCAATCGATTTTGATAACAAATGTTTACAGTCTTTTAATTGAGCTTCAACACTTTCCAAAGATTCTTTACCTTGCGAGCCTGGTTTTAAACTGTCGTCACCAGTTGGTGCAAACTGCAAGGTTTTTTGATGAAGGTAGTCGTTGAGTAGTTTTTCTTTGTGAAGTTGATTTTCCAAGTAGTGAAGTTTTTCGACAATTATTGGGTCAACAGTAGGCTCTGAGGTAGGAACGGGCACAGGCACGGTTAGCGGCGGAGATGGAGGATTTTTCTTGTACTGTGCATAAGCTTCTTGCAGCATATCATAATCTTTTTTCAACTGCAAATGCTCGTTTCTCAAAGTCTTTAGTTCTGCAGTGACACTGTTTAGCTGCTCAAAATGCTCTTCTTTTGCCTTGTTAATTTTGGCCACATCGGCTTGGTGACYCAACTCTCTTTCGTTTAACTTTTCCAAAACATTTTGACTTTGTTTCAATTTGTTAGAAATCTCCAAGTTTTCCTCTTTCAAAGAAGCTATTGAGACCCTTAAGCCTTTGTTTTCCTCGACCAACTTTTGAAGTTTTTTGTTTGCACCACCAAAATTTCTTTCCAACTCTTGCAACTTGGTGTCAATGTCATCATCTTGCTCGTGCAATTGTTTTTTCAAAGCCAGTATTTTTTTGTTGTTTTCGAGCTCGTTTTTTTGCAATTTGTCAATCTGACTCAGTAACTGCATCTTATCGCTGTTTGTTAACTTTTGGTCATCTAGTAATCTCTTTAAATCGCGTTCCTTTGTTTTGATGGTTTTTTCCAGATGAGATTTTTCAGCTTTTATTGTTTCAATCATTTTTTTTGAATCAGCCAGCGTGCTATCAAAAGATATGCCCTTTGATTGCAATTCGGTCATTTTCAATACTGTTTGGTCGTATTCAGTTTGCAAACTCTCAATCTTCTTTTGATGTTCTTTGCTATCTGTCAAATGCTTCTTTTCCAAGGCATCCAGAACTTTTTTATAATTGTCCATTTCTTCTGATTTGTTACTACTTAGTTCTTTTTGCTCAGAAAGCTCTTTACTCAAAGTTGCATTCAAGTTGTTTAGTTCTTTCTTAACTGCCTCATTACTTGCAAGCTGTTCCTGTAAAATTTTGATCTGCTTGAGGTACTCTCTGTTTTTCTTGTCCTGGTTACCATTTTCGTCTCCTGTTAGCATTGGTTTGATATTCACAAACAACTTGTACCAGTGGTTTTTGGACAATTCGTTGTAATGTTGAAAAGTTGAAGATAAAATTGCTGCAGCATTGATCTTGTCTAGTCTATTTTTGTACACTAGCCTGACCTGATTCCCCTTGATGACAGCATTTAGCAAAGTCATTGCTTGCGACAACTTTTGCTGTTTCATTTGTTCGATGTTAGCCAACACACCTGCTTTGAAAAACAACTTTGTGTTCCCGACTTTGAACAGGTAAGGATCCAAATGCAAAGACGATAAAATCAGTTCGCAGTTTTTCTTGGTGTTGTTTTTCACAAAATGGATTTTTTCTTTGTTATGATAGTTGGCCAAAGCCTGGTAATTGTCGAATTCATCAACAAGCAGTTTGTACCGTTGAAAAAATTCTTTGAAGAAAATCCTGTTTGGATACCCTTCTCTAGAGATTCTGATCCCTTCTAAAACACCGTTACACCTTAGTTGGTCCAACACCAATTGTTTATCAAAATCTTTTGCCTTCTTTTTAGTGTTGGGGATGATACATCTAACAAACAGTGGGTTTGTGTTTGTTAAGTTGGTTAGCAAGTCTTTTAGTTGGTGTTTGTGACGCTGGGCTTGAGTCTTGAACTTGGTTGTGATGCTTTTYTTGTTTGTTTGGGTTTCAAGCTCTTGTGGAGCTGGTCCAAAAAATTGTTTGACCAAAYTTTTCGAAGAGCTCGACAATACTTCTACCAAATGGTCATTCAATGGCTCTTTGTTTTTGTGTAGCCAGTCTTGAACGTTGTATTCRACGTCCCCTGCRTAATGTTTTARTATGAACATCTGTTTGTTTTTCGAATGCTTGAATCTATCTGATTTGGAACAGGAGTGGAGCAGCCTGTCGTAGAATTTTGTGTCTGTACTGTTGGGTATGATTGACTCTTCGTCCAAAAGGGACAAAAGACTTGTTGGAGGTTTTTCGATCAARTCAATTGTGGTTTGTAAATCTTGTCCATAGTCMACGTAGTCCCACTGAATGTTTTCCTTGATGTATTCATTTTGCTCTAAAACAAACATATGGTGATTGAAAAATTGCTGCAAATTTTCATTTGTGTAATTGATCAACAATTGCTCAAAAGAGTTGTTGTCAAAAATCTCAAACCCTGCAATATCCAATAAACCAATGTAATTTTCTGTCATGGACCCGTGGTCTAAACTCTTGTTGATTTGCAAAACAATATGATCAAACAACTTTTCATAAATGATTTTTGAAAGTGAGTTGACAATATTTGTACACTGCTGAGAGGTTTTTTTCGCAAAAACAAATTCTTTGCCGGCTTTTGATCTTGGCGAAAGGATAGCCTTTGTAAAACTTTTTTCTTCAACACCTAGTAATCGTACCAATGGTTTGATATCCGATGTTATTTGGGCTTGAACATCTTTTACATTTTTGGAAAACTCTATATTTCCCAAATGCAAAATGACCGATATGATTTCCAAGATATGCGTTTGTTCTTCTGGAGTGAACCCTACAACGTTAAACGAAYTTACCAAGTCTTGAAACTCTAGTGAGTCATCCACTCCTGGGATCGCGTAGTTGGAGTTTTGCAAATACTTCCAGTACTGTGGGGTGTACTGGTTTGGTTTWGTCATTTCCAAGTGTGYYGCCAACTGTTTGTTTAGTGTTTGGTTGTTTTTCAAACCTGCTAAAAGCTGGTAGAAAATGTGGTAGTTTCTTTCATTTTTGTTTTGCAATGTGATTCTTGATTTTTCTAAAAGATACCAGTCTATATGGGCACCGTTAATTTTTCCAAACTCATCAAATTCAATTTTGATAAATTTCCCAAATCTCGAAGAGTTATTGTTTTTCACCGTTTGGGCATTCCCGAAACTTTCCAAGATAGGGTTACTTTTAAGAATTTTTTGCTCAAACGTTTCAACAATTTCTGGTTGTGTTTCAGACATGGAGGTTTGTGTTGATGCAACGAGTTCATGTGAAGTCACAGAAGCTAAATATTGCAAAATTTTTTTCGTGTTTTCAGTTTTACCTGCACCGGATTCCCCAGTAACCAAAATAGACTGGTTTTGTTTATAATTTAATAAATTCTGGTATGCTTCTTCTGCAATCGCAAAAATGTGAGGGTTGTTGTCCTCTTTTGGAGACTTGTTGTAAAGGTTGATGTAGTCTTTGGTGTACAATTTCAAATTTTGGTATGGATTGATGGCCACCAAAAACAGACCTGAATACGTATAAATCATATCCGCAGAGTATCTGTCCATCAAGTTGTACAAGACTGAAGGCTCATTTAGATAGGTTAGCTCGGACAAGTCATTGACTTTATCAAATGTTGGGGGATTGGCTTCCATGTACTGGGTAACGGTAAGTTGCTCATTGGTTGATAACTTGRTCACTTTGAACAATGATTTTTTCTTGTCCTTTGGGTCTTTTTCGGTCGACAGCAGTTTTGCCTTGGTAAATACCTCTTGAGAATCTTTTACCCACACCACAGCACCATTTGTGCTGTTTTGTTGATTTTGTGTCATTTACGGAAAGTTTGTACGAGCAGAACTTGTCTATATCTTTGCTCACTTTCTGTGATTTCCAATTGTCTTGGTTTTTTATTTAGCCGCTTGCAATTTACTGATTCTTAAGTCATAGCCCAAACACTTGGATTTGGCGTTTTATGTCAAGATGTGATATAGAAAGCTGTTGTTGATTTCATGTTTTTGTGTTTCATCTGGCTCCACGGAAACGTTAAAAAAAAAAAATAATAATATCATTTGGATATATTTGTTTACATGGATGTCCGAATTAGGAAGTGTTGAATTTTTGAAGCGACGATCCGACAATTAGGCGCAATACAAAATGCGAAATTTGGAAGACTTCAAAAAAAAAAGATAAGGCGATCCAACAAGTGTTCAGGTTTTAAAAGAAAGACAAGCGCAACTGAGATGGTTTGTAAATGTTTCTCGAGCCTGTAGGCACTAAATTGTCTATGCATTTTAGACAAAACTGGACTTAGAGCCCAATGATGTGTTGGATACACACTTTCTCGCTGGAAAAAAACCCAGATCCTTTTGTTTCATTCTTGACTTGAGAAGTGCTCTAAACAGTGCCCTGAACAGTGAACAAAGACTTCCCATGACATCATCACTAAGACGCTAAGCGCTGTCTTATACATTGCTTTTGTGTGTGTGTGTGTGTGTATGTATATCACGCAATCTATTATTTAAACTCGCGCACAATTTACAAGGTGTATATAAAATTAGAAGCTGAAACAATAAAAAAAGCAAATTTGGTCACCAAGCAAGTTTGACAGCCTAGAGCTTTGAAAAGAGAAAAGCCATGTAACGGTTTATTGTGCAATAAGCAAAACGAGAAACGATTACAAGATTTTTAACAATCAAAAAAAAAACATGAAAAAAACAATAGTAGCTTTTGATAAACCGTTGCTGGTTTTTCACAATTTTTCTGAGTGCATTTTTTTCATTTTTTATTTAAAACCTTTTATGAGCTCATCAAGAGGTTTCAAAGAGTGGTGAACTGCGCAGGCTTTTATAATTGAGATATTTTAAAGTTGCTTGGTTTTGAGGATGTGCAACAAGTGACATAAGTTACAATACGCGACCGTTGATATTTCTTGTCTTTAGATATTTTTTTTTTGTGTGTGTGTGTGTGTGTGTGTGTGTGCTTGTGTGCACTGTATCGGAGCGTTTGTGTCTTTTTTTGTGAATACTCAATCAAACAGATATTGATTAAGGAGTTGCCATATCAAGAAGTTAACAGACCAAACAGTTGCTATAAGAGATTTTTTTTTTTCTTGGTTCGGTTCCTGGCAGATACTGATTATATCCTGTTTCCCACAATCACTGACTGATTAATTACGATTTGCAGGAGTATATAAATAAAACAATTTTTTTTTTTTTTTTTTGTGATTATCTTCTAATCGAACTGCAATTAAGAATCCTGTAGATTAATGGAGAGCGCCAGTACGGTAGTGCATTTATCAAGCAAAAATATAAAGCAAGTTTTTTTTCTCAATAGAGTGGCTTTCCATGTCGCACAATAGTWATTTGTCTTACCATCACATGATTGGTTTAGCTTACGGATACCTTTGCAATCCGGTACTTGAAAATGTTTTTGCTTTATTTTTTCTCAGTGTCCGTTTTGGGAAGCTCGTTTTACAATAAATTCTTTTTCAAACGTACTATTTGYTTGAGAGTTGACACAACTAAAWWTAAATATTACATGTTTTGTATTTTTTCTGTAATTTTTTGTACTTTTCTGGATCTTTTTTGWACTTTTCTGTACTTTTTTTTTTTACTTGTTATCAGATTAAACTGCAGACAAGYCATTGTATTTTTTTTTTTGTWATGAGTARTTTTAGGTATTCCGAAGCAAAAAAAAGCTGAAAATTTCTTTTTCCGTGTTCTTTTTCCTCATTATCAAGGAATAAGAATGTGGGAAACACATTTGACACTTTTTTAAAGTTATACAAAAGTGGTTCGATTATAAATATGAGATGAATTGTGTGGTTTATTTAAGCGAAAATGTTTCTATTCTTGTTCAACGGTTTGCGATGGCCTTTCTTGTAGGAACTWTTAAWGTTGTAGTTTCTTTTTCTTGTTTTGGCTTTTTGGTGATTGTGCGACCGGAGTTCCGGAGTCTTGATAKGTRTATCTTCGGTTCACAKGTACGCAAGAGATTGTTCATTAATCTTTCAGGTTAGAATATCTATGTGTTTTAGCTYAAAGCTTTCTATTTATAWTSCCAACTCTAACTTTGCTCTCATAAAAACAAGAACAACATCCCCCACGCCTCCCTTTCCTCAAGTTTACAATGACCACAGTTTTGTTTGACTACACGAACCGAGGAGCAAGCGCTCTTCCAAGATGCTACGATATCTCCAGTGTGAGGGTGCTGGTTGTTGGTGATCGTGGTGTTGGGAAGTCGACGCTGATTGAAAATTTGTTTGCYTCAAGCAATATCAAGAATTTGCACGGACAAACTCACGAGCACGGATTTCAAGGGTTTCATGGATTTCATGAAGTTCGTGGTAACCGTGTTTTTGGTGAAAACGGGTGTAACTCTGAAGATTTGATACACAAGAAAACGGATTACACTAATTTGGTGCAATCRAAAAATTTCAAGGAGTTCAAAGACAAAGATATCAATTGCAAATGTTTGTTTTCTGATTTTGCTTCTCTGCACGAGAATGATGGGGAAGGAATGGAAGAGAGCATTAAYCACACCCATAGCCATATCCATAACGAGCATAATCMTTTGCATGTGGACGGAGACTTTGGCGATCACCATCACGAGCACATGCATACGGGRCACAGTGGGTACAAGTTTCTGCAGCAATTCCCGCAGATTTTTGTAAAGGACTATTCAAAGATGAAGTTTAACTGTGATCTATCTCTTGATGTACAGATTGTGGAGACCTCAAATGAGAGTTTCCAAAACTATTTTTCTGATATCAAACGGGTGCAGATCCATCAAACGGATATTTTTTTGCTTTGCTTTGATCCAACGCAACCTCAGAGCTTGGAAAATTTGAAAACAACGTTTAGTATTTTGATTACAAACTTGGACCCGATGGAACAGAGCTACGAGTATTCGATYTATTTTGTTTGCACGAAAGCGGACAATATACACTACAAAAACTATTATTTGCAAATCAAAGAATTTTTGCAAAATTTCAAATTGAACATTTTGAAGAATTATTATGTTGTTTCTTCGAAAACAGGTTATTTGATGCGTCATCCAGTTGTTGAAAACAGTGGSTTTGATTCTGAAGATAACGAAGATGCCGTGATGGACGAATCCGAAGACGACAACCGCTCCGAAGAAGACCAAGACGATTTTGAAAACGGCGGAAGCGATATTGATTTTGCTGTTTCCATTGGGTCGCCTCGCTCGAATAATCGTAGGCAATCCCGTTCCCAGTCGTCTTTTTCACCACTATTGCACCATCCTAAACACACAAGGTCTCAAAAAGTTTTGAGTGTGGATGAGTTGTTTTTCCGGATGTTGAAAAACTATGAAGCGTGGCGGTCTTATTGCAGAAATGGCACATGGGATGCAGGTGTTTTTACTTCGTCAACGAATACCATTACTAGTGGTACACTACGCTCTGCTTCCCCTGATTCCAGTGCAAGATACTCGTCCATATACCCYACCAGCGTRTACATGACTGCTTCGGCAAGAAACACTCCCACTTTGTCTACATCCGATAGTGCTAACAACAGCAATTCCAACATTGCGCTTTTGAATCATACCGCTTCGTTTGTCTCGGCACCAGCTGTTCCTACGCATCCGACGAGTATGATTTCTGACAAYAATGATACTAATAGTAATAATAATAATAATAAAGACAACAACAACAACAACAACAACAACAACAACAACAWCAACAACAACAACAACAACAACAACAACAACAACAGTGCGACTAACTTACAAGAGTCCAGTACAAAATCGCTGTTTGTTGTGTCCTCTGATGTGAAGAAATCTTCATTTTCTTCTTCTAATATACTGGAACAGAAACAGGCTGCAATGGGCAACAATAGGGTTGCTGAGATCAAGTCCCCTGTTCCAATACAATTGTCCAAACAAAACTCTTTGCAGAGGACCACCCAAGAGCTGGAAAACGAGACACATAGCCAAGAGAYCAAGGGTCATACTCAAGAAAACAAGACGCCAGTTCAAGGAAACCTGGAAAACAAGACATCCAACACGGACAAGATTAATAACACTTCTTTTRACTTTGCCCCAGAAGCTCAAGAAATTGCTCTTGGAAAAGCACAAACAAGTGAGCAACCAAAAAATACCATTTTGCCAGTTACATCAAATCTTAAAAAATTTCCCAAGACCACGAGTAMCAAAGAGATCAGCAGCAGTAACGGAAGTAATGCCCATAAGAGTATTCAACAAAACATAAGGAAAACCAAACCACCAAYCAAACCACCAACCAAACAAAAATCTGATCGGGGTGGCTGCTGTATCATCAKKTAATGGCCTTMCTTTGCTCTCCTTATTCTTCTCTCTGCCTCTTATATATACATAGCATTTGCATATACTACTTTTATAAACAAAACATAATAGTCATTCCTTTACAGCTTTTTTGCWAACTTTTTCGGGCACTAGTTCCTCGTGAWAAAAAGTGAACAATGTGGGACAAAACCAAATAACATCTTTCCTAACACCCGCACATATTTAYCCACACATCCAGACATTACCACAAAAAAAAGATATTTCCCCGTTAGAGTCACAAAATCATAAGTATTTTATTTTATTTTATATTTCATTTTTTATTTTATTGAGTAAAAATATTTGTCTGTTYCCTTGCTTATTCTCTGCCTGAACAGTTGGGCCTAGAAAAGTTTCCTTAGTTATCTCTTGCCCATTTGACATATGGAGCGTAAGCAGACCATCATAAGTGACCACTACAAAAGGAAACACCAGATACATCTGACAGCACCATGTATCCACGTCATCTCGTTACCCATTCTTTATTCATATTGCTGTCACTTTTTGGAATTTCTTTCTTAAGCATCCCGAGCTGTTCCTTGCTTTGAGACGCAACTATTTAAAGACTCTCTAAAGACCAGTTAGAAAATATCATTTGTATGGGCATCAACACATCCACGTGACTGGTTATTTCTTCTTTTGAACACTTGTTTCGTATTCAGTGATTGGATTAGGCTTACTCATACATTTACGTGCACAGTGATAATTTGCTAATATACATCTGACAACATTTTTTTTCACTCTTTTCTTTTTTTTTGTTTCTTATCTTGAAGATTTTTTCCAAGGTTTAAKGTGTTCTTGCTCTATGGTGAATGGTTGAATCAGAGGTTATCAGTTAGCTCGAGGTCAACATTGAGTAACWCTCGTGTGTCAATCTAAATTATCTATGTTTAGTTCCAGACGAATCTWGATATGTGTATGGACTTTTGTGTAATGCGCCTCTTTAAAACTCTAATTAATATTGAATGATRCAGTCGAGTGGCGTTTATGGCGTTATTCAGATCTTTGATCTTTGAAAATTTAATCTTGTGTRTATATAAAGTGTGTGAGCTAGGATTTAAGACATTAAAAGAAAAGGAAATACATAAGAACATATAGGAAAATGGTATGTACCAATGAGAGCATAGAAAGCACAGAGAGAGAGAGAGAGAGAGAGAGAGAGAGAGACTAGAAAAAGGCTAGAAAGAGACTAGAGATGATAGCATATTCACGAGAAAGAATGWCATRGAATGTGTGACTCAGATGTTGATAATGATTGWAACCTGTATTGCTTTTAATGAGAGTGAATGGAAAAGAATTRGGTGCTTACAGAGAGCCATTTAAAATAGTGGAAAAAAAATAAAAGACCAACGARTGAAAATAAATGAATGAGTTAGTGAGTAAAGGAATAAATYAAGAAAGGAATAAAAYAAGAYTCAAGAAGTCAACAGTGAAGTACGGCTCATGGCGCTGTTAATGTCTGGAAGTTACAGATATTTGYTATGTTCTTTCAAGCACACCAAAGGGTAGGTGAATCATATGGAGATGTAATGTACAAACACCCACCGTTGTTGTYGTTGTTTTTACCAATATGATTGTATTTTATTGCAAAAACTACATCTAAAGGTGAGGGAACAATACCTAACAATAAACAGGTGTAGCCAGATATGATGCACCTGAAAGACATTGTAAGATGTTGAGAAAGTGCTCAAAAAGTACAAGTATTGTTCACACTATATGGGAGTTTTACTCAAGAAAATATACAAGAGCTGTACTCAAAGGGGTATGTTTTTTTTTTTTTTTGAACGGTACACAAATACTTCCATACTCCAGCAATACTCATAGTCATGCATGAATTCCACACCTCACATCAAAAAAGATTTTAATATTYCGTTTTCAAATTGAAATTATCTTTTATAAGAGCACACAACCACAAGTCCACAGTCTTTTTTTCTTTTCTCATTTTTTTGAAGACCATCTTTACTAACAAAAACTGTTTTATTTTTTTTATCATATTTTGTTCCTTATCAAGTTGAAACATATCATAAGCGAAAAAAACAAAAAAAAAACATTAACCATTAATTACAGGTTTTAGTTCAAGATTTATTGCACCCATCTGCTGCATCTGAAGCTAGAAAACACAAATTGAAGACTTTGGTTCAAGGTCCAAGATCTTACTTTTTGGATGTCAAATGTCCAGGATGTTTGAACATCACCACTGTTTTCTCCCACGCCCAAACAGCTGTCACTTGTGAATCTTGTTCAAAAGTTTTGTGCCAACCAACCGGTGGTAAAGCTAAATTGACTGAAGGTACTTCTTTCAGAAGAAAATAAACTAATTTAAATGCGATTTAATGTACAAAGATTTTTTATAATGTTAATTTGAAGAAAATAGTATAAAGATTGATTATATAAAAGAGTTTTAAATAGTTTATATATATTATAAAATAGAGATATATCAAAAGATAACGTAGCTCAAACGATSGAAGTCAGTATCAGTTGAGTCAGTTTGTGTMAGGTTAGTATAAGCTTACTGAATACGGAATAATAATAGTAGTATAGTCAATCAAATCACGYTATTTACAAGTAGTGAATACATCTGATGATAAAAACATATTTAAATAAATAAACCACACACACCCCTCCCTTTTTCACTYTGAGTCATCCGTTTGCTCGTATATCTTACGCAAATCAACCTTGTTCTTGGTCTTGTGTTTCAGTATTTTCTTCCCCTTTTCGCTCAAGTTGAAATTGTTCCCGTGTAACTTGGCCAAGATCTCAATYTGCTGGTCGAGCTGGGTTTGCGCACCGCGGTTGTTTGCACCGATGCCAGATTCTCCCACTCCGCTTCTCAAATCGTCCAACTGTTCGTGCAACTTGAACTCGTTTTTTTTTACTTGTTCCAAGCTTTTCTTGTATAACGCCTTTTCCATCTTCAAATATTTCTCAAACCGTTGTGTTTTTAACAAGTTGTGACTCTTCACAGTCGTCTTTCCTCCGTGTACCCAAATATCATTTTTATGGGACTTGCGCGCATCGTAGTAGATCTCTTTGTTAAAAGATTTAGGGATAGTAACTTTTTCAATGTCTCCAGAGGAGCCACACAAAGTCAAAACAACATGACCCTTTTTCTTCAACGGCACGTCMACCACTCTTGCGCCRGTGTCTATTTCCCGGGAAATGGATTCTGCTACSCCYGAAAACTCGTTTGAGGACTCTTTCTCAGTRAGGTTGGATTGCTCCACTACCTCACTGTTCTTCACCCTTTGCAAAATCAAATAAGTGTAGTTCAAAATCTCATAGTCGGTTGCACCTCTTCTGCCAGAAATTCCTTGGTCTTCCGGGTTTGTGGCCACACCAGGCTCATTAGGCGACTCACTCCAAGTGCTCCCCAAAATTTTGCCCCTCTTCAACTCAATGCTAAATTTGGGTCTTTGGATTTTTTTCTGATTGTTGCAAAAATTCAAGTTCCCAAACTTTTTAAATTCGTAGTAAAGCGGCTTGCCCACTTGCAAGGGACACGTGCGGTGGTGAGCACACGGCGCAACAACTTTTAAGTACACGWCATTTGATYCAGACGCGTTTCCTGTCAAAGGCGTGTTCTCTGCAGACTCTGTGGACCACAGTCTCGGTGGCTTCCCCACCAACGGCTCGTCCTCATGCTTTTCTGGTCTCAAAACCAATTCGCGCGCCCTGGCAACGATCTCAAATCCCATCGGATTGCCCCTTTCTACAAACACAATGTGTCCGCCAGGCGCCAAAAGTTGCAAATAATGTTGCAAATTGGTTTCCACTTGCAATGGGAACTCGTGCTCGTTTTTCAACAACTGATGTTGCAAAATAATCAAATCATACTGTTTAGGCTTCCCAGGAGTTCTTTTCTTCAAATTGGTGTTGATGCGGATCTTTTTCGTGTCAATGTTTCCATACAAACGGTCTGTTTCCTCAATGTCGTCAGTGCCCTTTTCTCCTTTTGWTGCGGTTGCAACACTTTCGTTTCCTYGCATTTCAGGTTCAACCACTTCATTGTATTGTCTGCTCAAAATGATCTTGGCTCTCTTTTGCATCTCCACGCTCCCTACAACAACGGAGTCCTTCAACGAAGGAMGGTATTCAGGCCCCATCAAATCGTTCAAGGCAACAATCCCCGTTGCAGGACCATATCCAACGTCTAAAACCCGCTGCGGATTAAAGACTTGTCCTGCGTCAATACACCTTTTCCGAAGCTCGTACAACGACTGATATACAGATCCGTAGTTTTGCAAAAAAATAGACGCAATGTGCGAATCCACCTCCATTGGCGTCTTGCACGGTCTGTGGATCTTGCTTTCTTGCAACTCGAGATAGTAGTTTGCCGCAGACTGTCTCAAATGGTTTGGAACGTGTGGCTTCAAAATGTGGTCGTTGATCGCTTCAGCAACGGTTGGGTTCAACCGAAGTGTCCCACTCAGCGACATCTTCCCGGCCARCGTGCGCGGATCAAACTTCGATTTACGCTCWGTGCCAATACCTTTGGTCCAGTCGGGCTCCTTGTACTTCTGGTATGCCTGTTCGCGAGTGATGACCCGCGAGTTGTCTGTCCGAGAGTCCACAACAACCCCAGCCATTTTCTGTGGAATATCGTCGCTTATTTTGAACGCAGAGCTGTCGGAATTCAGTCTGACAAATTGAGAGAAAGTGGTTGAGCTAACATTTTTCMATCTAAACAACGCGGCATTGCATCTGGTTCTGAGCATGTTASTTTGTTTTTTTAGTCCCAGCTAGCGTTGTGCTTTTCAATTTAACGTTCGTGTTCCTTTTTTGTTAGTTGGATGTAGATTCTTCTACTCTGTAATATGAGGTGTTGCCACATTTAGCTCATCGCTTGATCAAAAAAGTCTTTGTAAATTTTCCAGTGTTGAAGATTTGACAGGTGACAGAAATAAAGAGACTTT
>LPNM01000011.1:119297-129329 GCA_001747045.1 Hanseniaspora osmophila | reverse complement strand
AAAAAAAAAAACAAACACACACACACACACACACAAAAAAACATATAGTATCACGTGCACTCAATTATYTGTCGGTTTTAATCGGCAGTTTTTTCACCAAACCCGTTTTACCAATCGATAATTTCTCTAATGGCCATACAAACCARCAAGACARAAACAAACCAAGAAAACCTTGGCTAAAGTGATATACCAATCATTACCATACATATGCAATTGGGACTTTTTGGAACAGTAGGTATACTGTTGGTGGTTTTGTTTGTGTCTGCACTTGTTTTGTTTAAACGAGGGCAAAATGCAGGCTTGAGAAACGGAGTGAGTGTTGGAGGCTCAAACTCAAAGAGCAACAACGGGAAACCAACTTTTCTTATTGTTGGTCCTTGCAACAGTGGRAAAACATTGCTCACTTATACGTTACGCTTTCTTGCAGCAAATGAAGAAGTGAGTGGCACGGAAACAACTCATAATACTCAGGAACTAGATGTGCCCTTGACGGTTACATCTCAGGCACCCCTAGAGCTTATTAACTACARTTTGCCAACTTTGGGGGCTAACAACAAGAAATTYAACCTTATCGATTTCCCGGGCCACGTCAAGGTCAGATACCAGTTGGAAAACTATATCAAAGGTAACAAAAACTTGAAAGGGGTGATTTTTGTCATGGACTCTACGGACAATGGGGAGAAATTGGTGGACACTGTTGAKTTTTTGTTTGAAGTATTGAATTATGTGGAGAAATATCATAACGGGGTGGACATTTTGATAGCGTGCAACAAAAAGGACTTGTTTGCTGCCAGACCTGCAAACAAAGTCGAGGAACAATTGCAAATCAAATTGAAAGAGTTGACTGTAAGAAAAAGAAAATCGGTTGCTACAAAAACCTCAAGTCACGGAAGCACTGGTGGACCGGCAAGCAGTGGGAAGAGTCGCGGAGGAAGACAACTCGTTGCGGCATCCACAAACAGCGATGATTCACAGGAACTATACGCGGAACATTTGATGAGCTCTGCGTTCACTTTCCAAGATTTAGACGGGTCGTTTGATTCCATCAGCGGAAGTGTTTTACGCAATGAGATCACTAACTGGATTGAATGGATTGGCGAGAGACTATAATCTGATCATATCTGTTAAAAAGTGTTAAGGACTAACTTATTCGATATGTATATGTACTTTTATAAATGCAAACAGATTCTAACTTCTTTCTTTAATTTTGYAGCTGAYTGGTTTAAATTCAGGAGCTAAGCAATACGACTCCTACAAATGTGCCTACCAGAAAAAGTCCGCCAAAGATGATAATGATCGGAATGTACACAGCATATATGCTTGGAAGAGGAAACAATAGCGCGATGACCCTAGTAATAAAACTGAACTGTTCAAGCTCATCTGCGTGATTCACGTTATTCTGTTTCGTCAAAGTGCTGGAATCAAAAATAGGAAGAGCTAACCAGGCTACGTAGTATGCAAATACAAGCACAAATAGCGGGAGTAACTTCATGGCATCTGAAGAGGCTTGAAATGGGCCCCGTTTATGTTTCGTAGTATGATGTTTTTTTTTTTTTTGTTTTCTGGTTCTTTCGTTTCCATCACTTRAGCTTTGTAAGTGTTCTTCAGGATTAAGCAAGTAGCCAAGCTCTTGTTSAGACTATAAAAAGGTAAAWATMTTTTYATCACAYCGTGTSRTGTTGCGKGCTTCTCTGWAAAAAACATCAAAAGAGCTCGCGTGGCGTAATGGCAACGCGTCTGACTTCTAATCAGAAGATTCTGGGTTCGACCCCCAGCGTGAGTGCTTTTCTTTTTTACATWTTTTTTTTGTTTTTYTTTAAATTTTCCTCAAGTTGTGGATACCTTGAGAAATATAATCGARTGTACAATTTTTTGTTTAACTTGARCACTGTCATAGTTTGGTTTTAAGTKTCAACCTTTAGCTGCKAACCCTCGTTKCAAAGGGCAATTGGCATCTTTYATTAATGCTGCTGCTGCTGTTATTRCTGGACCTCTCATGTTTTTCTTTCGGACTTCGTSTTTCTCTCGGACAAAAGACMTTTGGKTTKTAGTTCGGAACTTTGTGTACCTCGGCCTTTGTTGGTGAAATGCACGCTCTCTCTCTCTCTTTKTCCTCTCTCTGTGTGTTGAATTTTTCTCTTCCCAGTTCCTTTCTTTTTTCCAGGACTCTTGAATTCAACAGTGATGTGAGAAATAACCATTGATCAAAAAGAAAGCACTTACTGAAACCCAAAACACCTGCTCTAAACGCAAGTCAGATTAGCAGTAGCTTGCAGRGATCAATTTTATCGACTCAATTGATTGCACAGCCGTTGCTTGKTTTGCAAAATTCGATACTAGGGACAAAAAAAAAAACAAAAAAMAAAACAAAAAAACACAGACACTACAGAAAGAAGCAATAATGTTCTGGGGTGTAGACCAGTTTGCTGCTCTTTACGCAAACTTTAGCGACTTCCAGAATGGTGTTGGCAGTGTAGACAAACTGCTTTTYGAAAAATTGGTTCCAGACTTAAGGACCATGTTGGTGATGGGAAACAATGAGCTTAAGAATCAAACGAGCAGACAAAAAATTGAGTCTGGAAAGTTTACAATTGATGAAGAAGAGTACGAAGTGAACAAAGAGTTTATAGTCACTGTCATCCAGTTATCGGACGAATTGAACTGTAATGAAATGATTGTTGCGCAAATTTTGCTAGAGGTTATGAATGCAGAAAATGATGTATCCGTTCAAAGTGGCAAACTTCCAACCGRGTTTGAAAAAGAGTCTTCAATTTCTGAAACCAAATTGGTGAACAAGGCCAAAGTTGCCTTTTATTTGAGAAGACAATATATTTTGCAAATTTTGAATTTTTTGATAAACACAAAGACACCTTTTCTACAAAGATTGACCAAAGAAAACAACGATTACACTCTACTAGATAACATTATTCCATCATTCAGAAACATACATCAACAATTCAAACATATACAAGAAGTTGTAAACAAATATCAACTGCTTGATCAGTATGATCATTTCCAACAAATGAATGTTAGTTTTAAAAGAGATTTTTTGAAAAAAGAATATGATTTGATGGCCCAAATTCTTTTTGGAATGATCGAAAACGGCTCTTTTTTCAACAGAAACGACGATATCACTAATTTGGTCACATTTGTTACAACTGAACTTCAAAGCAACGATAGTTTTGTTTTGTATTACATCCCATCTTTGTTGAAATTTCCTTATAAATTGCACTATTACAAAAACGATTCTTCCGTCTACTACCATTTTGATAAAATCATTGCTGACATTGAAAACAACGAAAGTCTGTACACCCAACCTGTCAAAGTTTTATACTACTTTGCTTTTTTGACCTACTTCATTTCTTGGTGTAATGAAGACCCACACAATAGAATTCAAAAAAAAAATGAAGATTTTTTTGAATCAAAATTGAAAACACCAATGTACCAACTAGTAATTGCGGGAGCCATTGAACAATTAATGATCATTGCGTATGAAACCTCGGCCACAAGTAGCGGTATATGCAAGAACTCTGCCTTGGTGGAAAATGAAGAAGGCTACGATATTAAGAATTTATTACAAACCTATTTACCAAAACTAGTTCCTTATCAACTGATGGAATCTAACCAAATGGTGTACGTTGGCAAAGCTTTGAAATTTTCCCCAGAGTTTCTAGACTCTTTTTTTATTCCAACCATTCACGAATTYACTCAAGAATTCATAGCCAACTGTGCGTTCTTATTGACAACGTTGAAAGACGAAGAAGAAGATTACATGCTAAGTGGGGAAACGAATAACAATGATGGGAATGAACAGGCACTACTTTTGGAAACAACTGTCAAAAAAGCTGATTTAGAAAGATTTTTCATTTCTGTTTACTACATCTACAAAAACAGACCAGCATTGAGCGAGGTGTTTTGGAACGACAAYCAATCAACAGCGTACGGTTTTATTGAATGGGGTGCCAAGTGCTCAGACACCTTAATGAGATCATGTTTTTTTATCATGTTATCCGGTTTGGGATCTCTATCATCCACTCAAGTCTATCAGTACATTTGTCAAAACTCAGAGAACCTTGCCACATGGGACCTGCTAGCAAAAGTGTTGAGTGAATATATYGTGAAAATATCCAAATGGGAATTGCAGAATAMTGGGACTGAAGTTCACCTAAATCCAAATGTGCTAAAACACAATACACAAACCGCACAAAACTTGAATTCATCCTCACTACCGCTGCCACCTGCGCAGCAAATGCATATGCAATTGCCTTTGCAACAGCAATTACAATATCAACACAATGGCAGCACTTTGTTGCCAAGTTCGAGGTTCAACGTCATGAACTCTCAAAGAATGAACGGCAACTACGCAAGGTATCCATCCAAAGAAGCAACTAATAATGGTTTTTACCAAAAGAAMTCTGAAACTGAAATYGGAGAAACGGTTACTATATCCGATGATTTGAGCGAGGAAACTTTGATTTACTTGTCTTCGATTTTATCGCTAATYAGTGCAACAGCAACAAGCTTGAACCAAGAATCAAAACCTGAATTTTCTGCCCTATTTTTGGATGTTTTGTTTGAGTTTTTGAAATTAGATACACCATTAGTTGGCGCTACTTTATCAACAATCAGCTCTTTGGTGGTGCCTCAAAATCACACTCATGTTTGGTTAAAGCTTGATAGGTTTATTTTTGAAAGCAACGCTTCTTCCTCTTTTTCTTCTGGCTACAAAAACTACTTTATGAGTAAACTTAAAACTTTGAGAGATGTCACAGGTTTTTTGAAACTATTTGAGACCCTCGTTGCTTATAAAGGCGAAGGGTTTGTGCCTTTTGGCGTTTTACAAGTTCCATCAAAGCTGGGAGAAGGCAACAGAGCGCAGTATGGGGTTGGTCCGTACCTAGAATATATTATTGATGAAGTTTTCAAAAATTCTAAATCTTTGATTGATCCTAAACAAAGACAGTACATTCAATCAATAATATTAAAAACAATCGTTCATTGTTTGAAAAGTTTTGATTACCAGGTAATTCTAGATCTAAGTGCTTCAGCAGGAACCAATTTAGACTCATTGGTGCCTCAGAAAAGTTTTACTGAATATATCATGGAGAGCCCACAAACTTTTATTATGAGTCATTTGTTTGATGAGTCTGTGCACAGCATTTTGTTTTTTATTGTTTCGATTGGTTTTGATAAATTGGTCAGTGATGAAGAAACAGACACCGAAACCTCACTATGTCAAGATTCTTTATCAATTCTTGACATGATTTTGACTCTTCAAGACACTTTTATTGAAGAAGTGTATCCGATTGTCAGACAGCAAATAAGAATCAACAGCAAATTTTATGTTCCAAAACTGTTTGGTTTGCATGGTCAAAGGTCCTTTTACGATGCTATTCTTTTCAATCTTTCGTTTGTGGCACATATTTCTTTATATGTTGGTTTGTCAAATACACGTTTGGCGTCGTTATCTTTGTCGATTTTGGACAAAATCTCAAGTTATGGAGCATCTAAACAACTTGTTTTAAACATATTTGACTCGGTTGACGAAAGTTCAAGAATAAAACAATCTTTTATTGATCAGCTTGAGACTTCGGTTGAGACTCCACAAGACTTTGCGATGAAACTACAGGTACTACGATATTTGAAAAATCATTTAAGTGCCAAAAATAAACCAACTGTTTCGCATTTTTTGTTAGGTTTTCAAATTGCTCCTATTCTCACAACAGGATCGAGTGTTTTAAGCACTTTTATATCTTCCGATGTCTCATTGCTAAAGTCATTGGTTTGCTTGATCAAAAAATCACTAAACTACACAGGGCCTTTGTCAATTGAATACAGTCCAATAAAGCTGGTTTCTGAAAGTTTTGATATTATTGTGAGTTTGTGCAAAAATGAGCTGACATCTACTTATACGTTAAATTTTTTGGACACCCTTGACTTTTTTGAATTTGTTTTGAACAAAGCTCCAAATGTTGATGGAAACACTTTGTGGAACGGTGCGAAATTCAGTGAAATTTCAAACCCTGATATTTCCTTGGCAACGATGCTAGAATTTTTTAGTTTTAGATATGCTTTGTTGCACTACTTTTCGTTGGAAATTCATAGGCTAAAACACACGGAACTAGGTAAATCCTATGTTGAATTTTTAACGTCATCCCTGATTTTACAATCTTCCAAGGTATTCAGTTTTCTAGATATCATCAAGCATTACAATGTGCAGAATCAGAATGGGAACGTAACGGAAGTTTTCAACACGTTTCAAATATATGGCACTGGAATTTCATTTAACCAAGTTGTCAGCAATTTGGAGAGGCTGAATAATTTTGAAAATACTGCATTTCCAACAATATATGATTTCACTTCTCTTGACTCTCTTTTGAATTTGAGAAAATCATGGTTACAGCAGTGCGTGGGTGGTAATGTAAACTGGAATCAAGAACAATCAGAACGTGACAATATCAAAAAACATATCACGCAATACTATTCTGGAGAGCTCTTCAACAACCTGCAACTAAGCTGTTTACACAGCTGGGTGCAGCTAGTGCAAGTGCTTGTTACTGATGGCGGCTTGAGCCCACCAGTCCGCTGCAGCTTTATCATGGAAATCTTTGAGACGATCATTCCTCAGATCAACGATTTGGTCGACACCAACTTGAAATACTCTGAGGAACTAGTTTCGATGACAGTTTTTCTGTACGACATTTACGATCAAGACCGGATGTACAATGCTAAAAATTTCGTTATAGACAAGAAACTGTACGGGCTTTTCACAACTTGTATGCATGGTATTGTTTCTCCCTTGTCTAGCATTGCAATGAGATCCGACCTGTATGCCATTGCGAACAGATTTGTCTCAAAGTTGCTACAACCAAATGAAAACGAAAAGCTCGATGCCGAAAGAATTGCTTTGGCCAAAGATATTTTGTTTGAGATGAAAATGTCAAGTGAGAAGCTTGTTGAAGTCATTGCTTCAGACGCTATTGCAGGAGAGGGGCCTCATAGATTAACGGGCTTATTGCTTCTCGACTCTTTGGTGCAGTTGGCCGCATTCGGGAAAGTGAACTTTGTCATCAATATTCTGTCGAGAACGAACATGCTATTGTTGATAATAAGGTCTTTGAAAGTGATTGATGATATTGTATTTTCGCAGACAGAGGCCAACACATTTGACTCCATATACTACGAGCTGACTGTCTTCAAAACAACCATGAATTTTTTGACGCACATTGCAGAGTCAAAAGTTGGTGCCCACGAGCTGATTCAAAATGAACTGTTGAAAATTTTGAGTAACTCAAACTTTGCCAAATTGGATTCAAATTTGGGTGTAGAACTACTTTTGAGTCAACAATTTGATGACAACGGTGCCACTTATGTAGAGTTGAAGGTGAAGCTAGATGATAGCAGCKCGCATTACAGTGACATGAACACAATCTCTTTGTTTGAGCTTGTTGTTCCAATTTTCCAGTTAGTTAGCGCTATTCTACTAAGTGTTGGAACTGAAAACCGCATGGTTGTTAAAAATGTCAAAGTGCTTTTGGCACGTTTTGAAAAGTTCATCCAAGGCATCTTAAGAAAAGATGCTCTTGTTGAAGCCGGCGATTACCAGGTAACGGTTGAAAATGCGCAAAATTTGAAGGAGCTTGTGAAACTCATCATCATATTGTGCACACTAACAGGTTATGAAGGCATTGTATAAACGCACCTAATGTGCTTGGAATCTTTTTCAGTAATTATATTTATAAAAGAAAAGCTATTTCACTGTATAGTACAAAATAAAGGAATGATTTCCTAAAAAAAAGGCTCAAGCATCTTACCTACTTCTTTCTTGGTCGAATCATTTCCCTAATGTTTTTAATTTTTGCTCTAAAGAATCGGAAGAGGTGCTCAAAGCATTTAAAGCGTCTAGGTGAGAGTTCAATAATTTAATAATTTGAACGCCTTCCTCTTTGTTGTTGTATGAATCTTGTGAGTTCTTGGTGAAGTTCTCGCTGACTTCGTTGATTTCCTCTGTTAAAGACGCCAAATTGGCCGATAGAGAGTTCAAATTATCATCCAACTGTAGGGCTGTTTGGTGAGCTTGTTTTCTCTTCTCGTCATTTGATCCAGTGGTGTTTGAGCTAGAAGGAGCTGACGGAGAAATATCAGATAAAAGCTTTTCCGTTTTTTGTTCAAAATTGTTCAAAAAAACTTCCAGGTCTGTTTGTTGTCTCTCAATGTATTGCAACGACTGCTCAATTCTGTTTTGAGTTTGTTCTGCCATCAAAGCGTCAGAATATAGTTTGCTTATTTTTTCGCCTCCATCAACCAAAACACGGTCCCATTCATTGACTTTCCCCAAGTACGCATCAAAGTGAGAATACGACGTGTCCAAAGATCTTGCCCATTTTGACACCAAATCATCTAGAGTTTTGTTGTCTAAATTGATTTCTGGTGCCTGCGTAGGCAACTGAACGACAGAAGCAGGATTCGTTGTAGTTACAGTTTCTGTTTTAGCAGGTGGAGCGCCTGAATTGTTTCCAGCTGGCTTATTGTTTTCTTCAACCTTCTCTGCTGTCTTGGCACCAAATTGGAATCCACTTTGTTTGGCAGGAGTAAGTGTTTCTTTTTTCTTCTCAGAACCATCAAAAGCAAAAGCTGGCTTAGCAGGCTCGGCTGTTTTCTCTGACCCACCAAAAGCAAAAGCTGGCTTAGCAGGCTCGGCTGTCTTCTCTGATCCACCAAAAGCGAAAGCTGGCTTAGCAGGCTCGGCTGTTTTCTCTGGCCCACCAAAAGCAAAAGCTGGCTTAGCAGGCTTAGCAGGCTCGGCTGTTTTCTCTGATCCACCAAAAGCAAAAGCTGGCTTAGCAGGCTCGGCTGTCTTCTCTGATCCACCAAAAGCGAAAGCTGGCTTAGCAGGCTCGGCTGTCTTCTCTGATCCACCAAAAGCGAAAGCTGGCTTAGCAGGCTCGGCTGTTTTCTCTGATCCACCAAAAGCAAAAGCTGGCTTAGCAGGCTCGGCTGTCTTCTCTGATCCACCAAAAGCGAAAGCTGGCTTAGCAGGCTCGGCTGTTTTCTCTGATCCACCAAAAGCAAAAGCTGGCTTAGCAGGCTCGGCTGTCTTCTCTGATCCACCAAAAGCAAATCCCGACTTGGCAGGCTCATCTTTCTTATCAGTAACTGTGTTTGCTGGTGTAGTTGAAGTTGATGAAACTTGTGCAGCCGGTTTGAACGATCTAGAGTTTAAATCAAAAATCGGTTTTTCAAAAGCACCTTTTTTCTCATTAGAAAGATTAAAGGTGAATCCGGATTTAGCCGGTTCAGCTGCAGTTCCTGCAGGTTTTGCAAAAGCAGATAGTGAGGAAGTCCCTGAGCTAGATCCTAGATTCAAAGAGGCTGGGGCAGAACTTTCTTTTGGAGCCCCAGTAGCAGTTGCCCCAAACAATTTTTTACCTTCTGATACTATCTGGTTTTGCGCAAAGATATTAGGTTTGGCAGCTGCATTTGCACTCCCAAACCCTGAAAAGCCCTGTGCAGTGTTTTGGCCAAACGAAAATTGTTTTGATGCATTTGATGAAACAGAGGCTTGTTGATTATTGTTTTGATCTTCCGGTTTACTCAAACCTTGATGGATTGTTGAGGAGGGATCTGCAGCACTATTTGCGGCAAAAGGAGTGGACATTTTGTATTATCGAGTACAATGGGGTGATGTTGTGTTGGGATTCCTACCTTTTTCAAATTTTTATAGATTATACTTTGCAAATGTCCTTATTAGAAATAGAGTATTTCACCTTGCAAGGACGAAGTCATATATGAACTTTTGTCTTGCCATCTGTAGCATTAGCCAAAAGTTGCAGAACGTCAGAAAACTATAACGAAAAAACTGATGTATCACTTTACACGAATGTATTTTCACGTGACGCTAGCAACATAAATGGTATTGTGATTAATTAAACCTTTTAAAAGTTTTCATAAAATTAAGTTTCGAATACTTTCCACAAGCAAAACATATTTTCAGATGATTGTGAATTTGAATTAGTATATATGTTATACAAA
>LPNM01000011.1:77678-94491 GCA_001747045.1 Hanseniaspora osmophila | reverse complement strand
AAAAAAAGAAACGTTTAGGTTTCCTGATTTTTGAGATGGAGTGCAGTTCTTGCAAGAGAGGTTATAAGATGTACATTTTAGGTATGAATGGTGGGAGTTGAGTTATTCGAGTCGCATCGGAAACTAAAAGGAAWAGATTTTACCACCACATCTTACGAAACTTAAAACCCAAAAAAAAAACAAAGGACCAACCGTTCCCCCTCCCAGTGAAAAAAATGAGTTCCAAAAGATTTGACAAAGCCAACGCGCAAAAGTTCTCCATTGTACACAGACCCCATGACGATCCTAGATACTACGACAGCGAAGCCAGTGAGCATATCTTGCTACCATTAGTGTCTTCAAAAGAAAAGAGAAAGCAGCAAAAGGAGGCTGCTGCCTCGAAGTCAACAACCACTAATACTGGGAAGACTGCTTCAGCCCCACTGAGATCAAACAACCCTTACGTGAAGTTGAAAAAACCTGTTGTCAAAACAGAAACACAGCCTGTGAACAAAGGAGTCATTAATGCGCATGCTGGTGAAGCAGCCCTATACGGTATTCAGTTTGACGACTCCAAGTACGATTACACTCAGCATTTGAAACCAATTGGTTTGGATCCRGAAAATTCTGTTTTCATTGCGAAAAGTAAAAGCGCAGGGTCAAGTAGCAAAACTCAAAATGCGCCAAAACCTTCCAAAAAAGACATTGCTGATATGTTTACCGAAGACAGATATAAAGAAACGGAAAAAATCCAAAGCGAGCCGGTGTTCAAATTTGGGATGGCCAAACCGGAATATTTGGAGCACCAGGTTGACATTGCAGAAGATTTGAAAGGGTTTAAACCTGACATGGACCCAGCTTTGAGAGAAATTCTGGAAGCTTTGGAAGACGACGCATATGTTATCAATGAAGATGTCGTTGTGGATCAAAAGAAACTCGAGAAAATTGAAGTTTCCGTAGACAAAGCTGATGGGGYCCTAGCAAACATCAAAGAGGGAGAAGAAGAAGAAGAAGAAKATGATGATGATGATGAACAAAACGAAAATGAAACCCACGAGGTTGGGTATTATGAACCGGCGGAAGATTTTGAAGATGGGGATGACGATATTTTCGCAGAGTTGCTAGGAAGCGGTGAAGCGGGGGAAAACGAAGCACACGAAGTTGACGAATGGGATATTGACAACTATGAAGACGACTTTGGTAATAGTGCTCAAGGCGATGGCAGCAGTGCAGCTATTGACTTATCTCAATTTGATGACGATTTGAGTAAATTTAATGAGGTTGGATGGGGCTCAGATATGAGTAACTTTAAAAAAACACAAGAAAAAAATGGTGATTTTGATAACGAATCTAATAACGATTTTGATAGCGAATTTGCAGAGGATCAAGACCAGCTTGGAGATATGCCTTCTTTTGACAAACAAAGCATAGCGGGGAAGTCCAAGAGCAGAAAGCAAAGAAGAAAGAAGGGGGCCATGTCTGACACGTCTGGGTTTTCGATGAGTTCAAGTGCCATTGCAAGAACAGAAGTGATGACGGTGCTAGACGATAAGTTTGACCAGGTAATTGACGGATACCAGAATTACGAAGAAGAACAGGAGGAYTCGGACTACGAAGAGTTTGACATGAGCAAAGAGAGGTCAGATTTGGAATCTATGCTTGATGACTTTTTGGACAATTACGAGTTGGCTTCCGGTGGTAGAAAGATTGTGAAAAAATGTGAAGAAAAGGAGAGATTGATGAAAGCTGCTGAYTCTGTTAGTAAAGGTAAACTTTCTATGAGAAGAAGAAGGGAGCAAGAAAAACAAGAACAAAGCAAAAGTACAGGAGACTACAAAAAAGATGTCAATAGTCTAAGGGGCATTACCGGCGGTTTGAACAGCTTGAAGTTTTGATACGGCATTATTTCTTTATAAAATTGTGTATCCAATAGTTTATCTGCATTGTTTAGATTATCGTCATGTAAAATGTATGCAAAGCTTTGCACGGTGATCAACGTTTAATTAATGCAGAGAAAAAAAAGTATAGTCACGTGCACAAAACACTTTTGCGTTTCTTCGGTGTCAACACTTTTGTTCCCACCTTTTAAGGGTTGTTTTTATGTTTTGTAAGTTGAWKCATTGTATGCTTTGAGGCTTTTTTTAGTCAGATGTTGAATGTGAAACTTAATGAATTTGCATCTAAATGGTAGTTGAAAATATAAGAGCAAGCAAGAATCAACCGCCTTGTTTTAACAAAAACGAAACAYYGAAACCAGCAACAATGTCCAGTAACAAAGAATTTGAACACTTGCAAGAGCAAATCAAAGAATTGCAACTTCTAGTCCAAAAGCAGAACAAAGTCATTTCCAAAACAGGTCAACAACTGATTGAGTTTCAAGTTAAAAGTCAAAAACAAGCATTCCACTCTTTGCCCGATCCTTTGAAAAAATCACACTCGACTCTCGATCCATCAGAGTTTGCGTCCAATGAAGATCTTGTTCAGTTGGTAGGGGAACTACAATTGCAACTAGACGCTTTGGAAAAAAGAAATATTTTGAGAATCGTCAACAGTGCGAAAACGGAAGACGAAGACATTATTGCCCCATTAACAAACCAAGACGGGGAAGAGCCATCAAAAGAAACGAAGTTCCCAACAACTTTGAAAAACTTTAAGCAATTGACTGATGTGGATCTATATAGGCTAGCCAAGTTTTACGAATTGGTCCCAGCTGCTGATTCAGAGACAGAAAAACTGGACGACTACTTGGCAGGAAAAATTGAAGACTACAACATCACCGAAGATGTGTCTGAACCTGCGATCAAGAAAGAAATGGAGAAAAATTTCACTAGTAGCTCCGACCTAGATGACCTATTCAACGAGTTGGCTAGATATCTGGGGCTAAGAGTTAGAAAAGGAGACTCTGCATGGTGATRRTAAAGCACTAAAATGTTATTTTCTTTTTCACACTTTTATGTTTTAAAAACTGAATCTAGCCAAGAACAACACAAGGCAAAAAACCAAAAAAWTTGTCTCTTCATATTTATTTTATTATACAAAGTACGTACTGAATTGAAAATACATGGAAGTCATTTCTTTCATTTGCAAGAATGAGCCTTTTTTTATTTTTTATTTTTTTTCTTTTTCTCTCATTTTCTTGCTCTTTTATAACCGTTAGCACCATTGAATTTTCCATTTCCCTCTTGTTTATCGAATTTTCTTTTTGGTTGTAAGGGTTTGGCATCTGGAAATATTTCAGCGTCCGATTCTCTAACAAGCCTTTTCCAGTCAAAATGCTTTCTGACGTAAAGCTCCATCTGCCAATTTTTCCACACCATCTTCCCGTATCCACTATTTTTAACTTTGACGGAGTCTTTGCTTAGAGCTGTGGCAACCCTTTCTTTGTATAAAGTCAATTTGGCTGTGAACTCCCACAATTTATCCACTATGTGAGAACCATAAGCGTTACACGCTAAGCTGACAACGTCGGTACACAAAACATTAAGTAACATCCGTCTTTTGACAATGTCAACCCTCTTGACCTGTAACACTTTTTCAACAACGTGAGAAAAAACACCATGGGTACACATTTGCTGAAGTTTTTCGGCGGAAATTTTCAGCAAGCTATCAAGGGTTATGTTCAAAAATTTGTCATCGTAATCAATTAGTTTTTCCAAAAAAATTGCCCTTCTTCTTTCTTCTGCGGTAGGCCAGTCATCTTTGGTATTGCCCAGTGTACTAGAGCTTAACAGTAAACACGATTCTAAAACGTTTGGATCTTCATCTGAGTAGTATTTTTCGACAAGCTGCTTGATAATATCGTCCTTCATAAAATCTTCCTCTTTGATTGAGGCATCAATAATGGCAGTACCAAAATCCATGTTCGAGTTTATTAGTGTACTCAACTCAGGAACAATGTCCATCAATATAGTCTTTACTTGAGGCGACTTCAAGTTTTGCAAACAACTGTGTACAACAAAGGCACCGGTGGTGTCCCTTTGAGCAAGCTTGACAATTCTCTTCTTCATGTATAGATCAAACAATCTGGCAGCGTATTTTGGTTTTGTGAAGCCAAGACAGTTTTGTAAAAAATGACTACCAACTGGATCAGACAACAAGAATTCCACAAAAGATTCCTCTTTGGGATCCACTTCTTGTGAGTTGCTAAAAATTAAACTCCAAAATTTTCTGTCTCTGTCAAAGATACCTTCCACTTGGATGATTAGTTGCACCACTGGAGACGCCACTTTATCAACACATAATTCTCTAAATTTGGTAACTTCAGCAACGGTTGGCTCATTTTCAATTTTCACAAACTGTTTGTAAAGATATTGTAAAATTTCTCTTAGCTCTAATTTGAAAGAGTCTGGCGTTCTATAAATTTTGTTAAAATCGTCATTGTCCTTGATGTCGATCATTTTTCTTGCAATTTTGGATTTTTTCGATCTCAAGGTGGAATTTGCTTTTGTAGTTGATGGCAAAGTCTTGGAAGCCAAAATCAAAATCACCAGTCTCAAAACGTGGGAGGCGTATTGATGTTTCATCATTTCTTTCATGTGCGGTTTAAACTCATTCAACATGAATAAAAACATGTTTTCCATAGTAGCGTACACTTCGTCATTTCCATCTGTTGAGGCAGTGTTGACATCAAAGGTAGGAGTAAGCAACTCTTTTTCCACTAGCGCTGCACTTTTAACAAGCAATGTTTCCAAAACGTGTGAAGCATACTTGTGACAACTGGCGTTGTAGAAGAAGCCGTTGAAACCTTGGAAAAGCTGTTTAAGCTGAGAATCATTACACTCCAAAATCATTCTCTCCATCAATTTAGAACATATCTGGGATGTTGCCAGTTTCAATTCTTTGCCCTTGGCTTCGTCAATGACACTCCCAATGAACGCAGCTTTCTCTTCAGGAGACTCAAAAGTATCAACAGCAATTGTGGATTCGGCTTGCTTGTAGTACTCTAGTTCCTGAGTGTCTAACACACCAAAAAAGGTGTTTGGACCATTACTTCCAGTGGGCTTTTCCCCGTCAAACTCCGAAGCGTGATCGTTATCGGCAAACTTGACCACATCTTCGTTAGAGTCGATCCCTGCTGGACGGAATTCTTGCTCTTTTTTCTGCTTTTCTGATCTTCTACCTCTGACTTTACTCATTTAAGTCTGCTGATTACGTGTTGGTTTTTTACAGTGCTTTAGAATTGTGGCAAAACCCATAACGTGTTGTCAAAAGCTGTGTGCACTAAATGACTTACAGTTATCACATCGGCAAACCGTTATAATACACAAGTTGTGACAATGCGTGATTAACAGAAAAAAAGAAAAGAAAAGTTTGTTTCAACAAAAATCAATGGAGTCACGTGATAAAGTTAAAGTTTAAATCACACTAAAGGTGTCAGGAAACAATTGATTAAACTTGAAAGCAGAAGGGTTAAGCTCAAAGTAAACTAATAAAACTTATTTATTGCCATCAAAAATTTTGTGGCATGGGTATTGATAAAAGTTTTTATACGCTACTTGGTTTTGCGTGGTGCTTTGCATAAGTTGCGACAGTCTTTAACTTTTTTGTAAAGACCACCAATATGAAGTGTTGGCGCCGCTTCGAGCTTAAAAAAGAAAAAAAAAAAGGGTCATAAAGTTTGGATATTTCTAAATGCAGAGGCTTTTTACTGAAAGATCAATTTCATRAGTGTATAAGAAARTTGAGCCGTAAGTGATTAAACTCTTGATAGTTTAGTAATATATTGATGACAAAAAAAAAGTTGCTAAACCGCAAATCTTTTCACTATTCCTCTTTCAGCTCTTAAGTTACAAACTTCTGAATATTATTTGAGCCTCTTTTTATATATAAACCAATTCACGCGTACCTTCAAATCAAAATATCCAAAAATAACATTAAATCGATAATAAAAAAGGCAAAAAAAAAAAGCTAAACAAAAAAGAATCTTTTTCAGCCAAACAGAATGACTGCTTCTGAAATTGAAACAAGTGTTCCTTCACCGAGTACACCTCTTCCCGAAGAAACATTTAAAGCTTCAAGCCTGTCAAAAGACAACCTCAACTCTTTTAGCAGCATTGTTCCGGACAGCACATCGAGTTACAATATTAACAAAGAAAAACCATCAAATAGCGGTGGCATCCCAACTCCTTCTGTCAAAAAATCCATTTGTTTTTGTATTTTGATTGCCATGTGTGGATTTATTTTTGGATGGGATGTTGGCACAATTGGCGGTATTACAAACATGTACAGCTTCAAACAAACATTTGGAACAATTGACACCAACGGAATTAAAACATTACCGAACATGCTAATTGGAGTAATCATCTCAATATTCAACGTTGGATGTGCTATTGGAGGGTTAACTTTGGCAAAAATTAGTGATTACCGTGGAAGAAAAATGGGCATGTACGTTGCACTTTTCGTTTATGTGATCGGTGTATTGGTTCAAATTTCCATTCCACCGGGTTCCAGTGGCAAGTGGTACCAGTTTCTTGTTGGAAGGATTTTAACAGGTTTGGGAGTGGGTGCTACATCTGTTTTGGGTCCTATGTTTATCGGAGAAACAGCCCCATTAAGAATTCGAGGAGCAATGGTTGTTATGTATCAATTGGTGGTGACTGCAGGAATTTTGATGGGTGGAGTGGTGAATTACATCTGCAAAAAAGCCTACTCTGACACAGCTGATAATCACGGTCAGTGGCAAATTCCAATTGCATTGGGATTTGCATGGGCTGCCATCGTTGGTCTTGGTACATTTATTGCTCCAGAATCTCCTGTTTATTTGGCCAATAAARACAAGAAAATTGACAACATTGATGTTGGGCTAAACCAAAAATCTAACTGGAAAGAGTCCTTTGTTGGCAAACCAAGATACGGTTTAAGATTGCTAATTGGCTGTGCCGTTATGATTTTCCAGCAAACCTCAGGAATCAACTATTTTTTTTACTACGGAACTTCTTTATTTGACAGAGTGGGCTTGCAAGACCCATACCTGACAGCCATTATTCTCGGTGCTGTRAATTTTGTTGCCACTTTTGGTGGTCTATATYTGGTGGAAAAATTGGGCCGGAAAAAGCTTTTGCTTGTGGGTTCTTTCGGGGCGTTTGTTTCAATGATGGTGTATGCCTCTGTTGGATCGTTTGCATTTCAAAAACATGCTTCAGGAGGTATCATGATTGCATTTACGTGTTTTTTTATTATATTTTTTGCCATTGCATTGGGACCCGTGACTTTTGTTGTTGTTTCTGAGCTTTATCCTCCAAGAGTCAAGACCTTTTCAATGGCAATTGCCACGTCGTTGAACTGGATGAGTAATTTTTTGATTGGKTTGTTAACGCCAACAATAAYAGCCAGGATTGGCTACAAGTTTGGGTACGTGTTTGCCGCATTCATGTTGGCAAGTACATTTTTTGTGTTTTTCTTTGTGCCTGAAACCAAAAATAAAAATTCAGATGAAATTGATAAAATGTACGGAAAAAAAATGAACAAATCATCAGATACAGAAAATATTTAATTTAAAAGCAGTTTTACCTGTGTAGCAACTTCTGTCTTTATAGATATACACTTGGAATTTTGAATACTTGTGAATCTCATATTCAAAGAAAGTGAATTTGATCCATTAAACATCACTTGCAACTCTATATCTTGCAATAGCCAGCACCATAGCTAACACTACTATCGGTGACAGAAGTACAGCGGCTACTTTGTTCGTAGCCTGACCAATGAAACACGGTTTTTTGTTTTCTCAATGCGGCCAAAACCACACATAAGGGTTTTTCCCCGCAGATCGTGTCCCCCGTCACTTTTATGTATTTCTTGAAATTTTTGTATGCATCTTTTCCCGAATGCTCTTCCAAGACCTTCATGGCGCCTTTATCCATRATCTCAATGGACTTGTAAATTGGGGTTTCTAAAGCATCTAGATTTTTTTTATTCAAATTGCCCAATTCAATATTGCTTTCAAAATGATGCCACAGATCACTYTCGTTGGCAACATACGCTGTATATCTGAACCTARCACCCCAATGACAAAAATCAGAACTTACRACAAACACGGTGTTCTTTGATTTCCCCATTTCTTTACCTARAATATCCCCCAATTCGTAGTCGATTTTTTCTGTGTTATGCGAGATGAGCATTGGCACAATTTTAGCCTTTGTGTTTTTGTGTGCTTCAAGAAGAAACTTGACAGGGCTAAATTGCATTTCTAAGCTATGTTCTTCGCACTCCGTGTCCTCGTCCATCTCTTCGAAGAAATGAGGGTATTTTGTTTTCCATGCATGTATTTTGGATCTATCCACAGGAATGTTGCCCAAGGGGGTCTCAACAAAATCAAAAGAGGACAGCAAGACTTTGTTCTGRAAGTAAACGTGATGCGAGGGTCCCAAAACRTAAATTGTTTCTGTGTTTTCGTCTATGTTCAACTTTGAGTACGCTTGGCCTAAAACTTTGCCACAGTAAGTGTACCCTGCATGTGGAGAAACAACAATTCTTGCTTTGTTCCCTGTTTGCAAAGGCGTTTTAATCCATTGATTCATTGAGGACATTAGTGCTTTTTTGTTTGAGCTGTACCAGCTTCCTGCATGTGTGGCCGGTCTTATGGAGTCCATGTTTTTGCGAGATAGATAGGCGTTTTTTTCCTGGGCAAAGATTTTTGGTTTTGTGATATATATTGTGAATACCTTGCTGTATAAATTTACTGATATGGTTTAGCAAAGCATGGGTTGATCAAGGCATCTCGTTGCTTTTATACTTGCTTCCGCTTCTCCTTCCACCCCTCCCCTTTTTTTTTTTTTTTGTTTCTTCCTTCAGTGCATTTCGCTGGTTGGAAGTTTTCTTCCCGGCATACGGTGCTTCCACCTCGGTGCTTTTGCAAATCGCATTATGAAACATGCAATAACAAAAAAGTTATACCAAACCAAGCACAAGACTAGTGGTGCAATTTATAAAGATTTGAGAAAGGCAAAAGGCAATAAGCAAGAGACAAGCTTCTAAAAATAAAAAGCGTTCTTCAGTTTTGGGCTTAAGCAGAATTGGCGTTTCTAGGAAACACACGCGATGAGATGATTTCTGGCAAAAAACACAGATCATGTTTGGCAAAAAGCAAGCTTTCAATGATTTATGTGTTAGAGCGGTGTATTATACAGTATATAGGGTGATACAAAGGCATGTCAATTATCAAAGTCAAGYTATGAAAATGTGAGATAGAAAAATAAAAAAAGAGAAAGTGAATGACGATGTAACATTATCCATCCACTACTCCCAACTCACGCGCTTTTTTTGAACCGCCTATTCTTCGTCAGAATCATCAGAGTCACTCTTTTCGTCTTGCTCTTTAGATTCCAACAAAGCTTTCAATTCGGCATCTTCAGAAGCAGTGACAGCTTTTGGAGCCATAGTGACATTACAAACACCGCCGTAAGAAGTGATGACTTCGGTGATTTTGTTGATGGCTTCTTCCAACTGTTCAATACCTTTGTTTTTATCWAGAGATTGAGTACTCAACACGTACAATGGTGCAGCAACCAATTTGGCCTTGATGCTCAATTGTTCGGTGGACAGGTCTTCGGCAGATTGCAAAGCTTTCTTGATCGCATCAATACCTTCGTATCCGAAACAAGAAACTTCGACATCAGCTCTGATTTTCACAATTTGTGGGGTCAATCTTCTACTGATTTGCGCTTTGATGTCGGCCATGACTTCGTCACTGGTTGGTTTGACCTCTGGATCGTTCAAAATGGATTCGTCGGTAATGGACATTTTGAAAGCGTCGTAACAGTGGCCATATTTTCGACTTAAAGGCCATGCAATGGTTTCGTACAATTTTTCCAATGGCAAATTGTATTTTTCAGCACATTGTCTCAAAATGACATTCACGGCTTTGGATTTTTGGTATCTTTCTTCACACTTGATAATATCTTCACTCGAAACTTTTCTTTTGGATAAATCAATGTAACCTTTTTCCTTGTCCACTCTCAAGACAACCACAACTTCGTTTCTCCCGACTCTGATCAACTTCTGGATAGATCTGATTCTTCTTCTAGACAATTCACTCAACAAAACCATCCCTTCGATGTTGTCGTACTCTAATAACTTGACATACGCACCCATTTCAGCAATTTGCTGAACGTTGACCATGACAACATCGTCAACTTCCGGATACTTGTTTTCGTAGAATCTGCAGTGTGTGGTGGACATCTTTTGGCTCTGCTCTTTCAAGGTGTCTGACTTGGAGATCCTTATTTGAAAACTATGAATGCAATATTGGTAAGTACTCTTCAAAGACAGATTTCAAATTACCTAGGATCCATTGGGAATGAATGATGTAAAGTATGGGCGACAATGACAAGCAAGAAAATACTGAAAAAAAAAAAAAAAAAAAGAAAAATCGCAATTCRCACAAAGTAAAAAATAAAAATTTTCACATCACTTTGCACGATTAAGGCTAAAGACCGATCCGTGTGAGTGTCCGAAAGAAAGGGTCGGACTTGTATTGATCAGGCGCAGCTCGGTGTTTTCAAGTGTCGTTTCTTTTTTCCCGGATCTGTGTAAACTCTTTGTCATGAGATGAGCTTTGAGAAGCGGTCCATAGTTTCCAGGTTGGTACAGATAAAGGATGATACGTTTTTTACTCAGGAAAAGAGAACTTGAAGTAGCACAAAAGAACAAGGGATCTTCAAGAAAACTAACGTTGGTTTTACTTATAAATTTGAGGTATAATGGGTGTTAAGAAAAGTTCTGCTAAAGAAACAAGCAAGCAAAAGTTTGATTTGGATTTTGTTCCTACTATCAGCGACAGTGAAGAGGATGTTCCTGATCTAGAAGTTTTGTCTGATGCAGATGGCAATCAAGATGAAGAAGGTACCACCAACGGTACTACAARCTCTGAATCTTTGAAAACCGCCAAAAAGAGTAAAAAGAGTAAAAAACCAAAAAAGAGCAAAAAGGCCACATCTGTTGAAGAAGTTGATGCCGATGGCCAGACAGACTTGAACGCTGATTTCAACTTCAACTTGGATGAAGACGATTTGTACTCGACAAAAGAGGAGTTGCAAAGCTGGAATTTCGAAGGGGACGACAAAAAAAACTCCACGTTTAAAGATATTGATTTGGATGGAATCATCAAGAGAAAAGGTGGGTTGATTCAATTAGCTGGTATAGCTGACGATGGCGAAGCTGAATCTGAAGAAGAAAAAGAAGAAGAAGAAGAAGAAGAAGAAGAAGAAGAAAAAGAACAACARCCAGAATCAACACCAAAGAATGAAAAGGACGACGATGAATTGGCTATGGATGGATTTGGGATGGGGACTCAAAATCAAAACGCAAATGGTGAAGACGAGCAGGATAACAACGAGGAAGAAGAAGAAGAAGAAGAAGAAGAAGATAAGAGCAGTGATGAGGAGGGTACAGAAGAACTGAAAGTCGATGGGAAATTGAAAGAGGTGAAGGAAGAAGAAGATTCTGCTGAAGCGATTGCCCAGTTTTATGCCACTGCAGACGAAGCCTCTGCTGCAAAAGAACAGACACACAAAACTTTCAACAGTTTGCAATTGTCGCGGCCAGTCCTGAAAGGTTTGAGTGCTTTAGGTTACTCGAAACCGTCTCCAATTCAGGGAGCTTCTATTCCAATTGCCTTGCTAGGTAAAGATATCATTGCTGGTGCTGTCACCGGGTCCGGTAAAACTGCCGCTTTTATGATTCCAATTATTGAGCGTTTATTATACAAACCAACCCATGTTCCGGCAACCAGGGTTATTGTTTTGACTCCTACCAGAGAATTGGCTATTCAAATTTCTGATGTCGGTAAAAAAATTGCCAAATACGTTGAAGGGATCTCTCTTGGTTTGGCTGTTGGTGGTTTGAATTTGAAACAACAAGAACAACAACTTAAAACAAGACCAGACATTGTTATTGCAACACCAGGTAGATTTATCGATCATATCAGAAATTCTGCCTCTTTTAGTGTTGATTCTGTGGAGATTTTGGTGATGGATGAAGCCGATAGAATGTTGGAAGACGGGTTTCAAGACGAATTGAACGAGATCATGTCCTTGTTGCCGCAAAAGAGACAAACCATGTTGTTTTCTGCCACCATGAACTCGAAAATTAAACAATTGATTTCATTGTCTTTGAAAAAACCAGTCAGAATCATGATCGATCCTCCAAAACAAGCTGCTGACAAATTGACTCAAGAGTTTGTAAGAATTAGAAAAAGAGAAGCATTAAAGCCGGCCTTGTTATTCCAACTTTTGAAAAAACTGGATTCAACAGGTCAAACTAGAATTGTGGTTTTTGTTTCGAGAAAAGAAACAGCACACAGATTGAGAATCATTTTAGGGTTGCTAGGTTTGAAAGTGGCGGAATTGCACGGTTCCTTGACCCAAGAACAGCGTTTGGAAAGTGTTACACAATTCAAGTCTTTGCAAGTGCCTGTTTTGATTTGTACTGATTTGGCTTCTAGAGGTTTAGATATTCCAAAAATCGAAGTTGTCATCAACTTTGATATGCCAAAAACTTATGAAATTTATTTGCATAGAGTTGGTAGAACTGCAAGAGCTGGAAGAGAGGGTCGGTCAATCTCTTTTGTTGGAGAATCCACTTTAGACAGATTGATTGTCAAATCTGCCATYAAATCTGTTTCTGAAAACGTCAGCAAGTCTAGAGGTAAAGCTTTGGGAAGAAACGTGAACTGGGAAGAAGTGGAGAAATTAAACAAATTGTTGGAGCAAAAAGGTGATGTTATTACTGAAATTTTGGATGAAGAAAAACAGGAGAAAGAAATTTTGAGAGCCGAAATGGAAATCAAAAAGGGGGAAAACATGTTAAAACACAAGCACGAAATCCAGGCTAGACCTAAAAGAACATGGTTCCAATCTGAAAAGGATAAGAAAAACTCTCAGGTTATCCAAGCTTTGTCCTCGAATAAAAAAACTTTGAACTCAAAGAAAAGAAAACAACAGGAAGCAAAAGAGGATGGATATTCAAGATCATATAAGAAAACGCAAAATGATAGAATAGCTGACCAAGAAAGATCTTTTAAGAAACAGAAAAAAACTGATGGGAAAAAGAAAGGTAGAAAATGATGAAACTTGTGTTTGTAATTAGCAATTAGCTTTTCCGTGCGCTGAGCTTTCTCTTTCTATATATATATATATTTCATACATTTCATTAAGTTATGTTTTTATAAAGATACGATGTACATTAACACCAAAATTCGAAAAACTTCTTGTACCATGGGTAGCTGGCATAGTTTTGTTTTTCAAGTAAGATTTCTTGTTTGAAAACCTCTTCGTCTATGTCTCTTTTTCCTGTATCCAGGTCAATGTCTTTACCCTTGATATAGTATTTGGTCCATCTTCTTGAATAAATCTTGTGACCCAAGTAGGATCCAATCAGCACGAACAATGATGCAAAAGATTGGAAAAATATTTTGGTACCTTCCAGGGATGTCCACCAAGATGCGATGAAAATTAAAACAAGCACAACACACCCATACACAGACCCCCAAATACCGGTCATCGATTTGTATGGTAAAGAGTCAAGGCTTTTGTTTTGCACTTTCATGGCGTATCTAAATCTCAGGTGTGATAGATTGATTGAAAAGTATAAAAACAATGTGGACAAACCGGACAAAGCTGACAGATAGGTGAAAACTTCTTCTTGTTTGTCAGATGCGGCAACAAAGGACAATAAACCGATGAACAGTGTGACCAGAATAGCATTCATTGGTCTACCTCTTTTGTCGACTTTCCCCAATAACGATGGAACATTTCCCAATTGGGCCATAGAGGCCAAAGATCTTGAACAGGCATAAACAGAACTGTTGGCAACAGACAGCACGGCAATCAGGATGATTGCGTTCATCAAAGAGGAAAGTCCCTTGATGCCACCGTTTTCGATAGCAATGACCAAAGGCGATGCAGTGGCATCAACAGAATTAGAACCACCCAACAATCTTGGGTCATCATATGGAATCAAAAACCCAATCAACGTCAAAATAGACATGTATGAAAGGGTAACCAACCAAAACGTTCTTTTTGATGATTTAGGCAAAGTTTTGTGTGAGTTTTTGGACTCGGCAGCAGCCAAACAGCATGATTCTACCCCAGAATAACTGAAAAACGCAACGACGAAATTGGAACAAATGTTTTTAAATCTTGGTACCCCTGGTGCACCCACAAAGGCCTTTTCTCTCCAGTATTTGTTCCCGATGTAGTGTCCTTCTGGGGTCCCACCACAAATCAACACAATTCCTAAAATAAAAAACCCAACGATGGCCAAAAGTTTGATCATTGATAAAACAACTTCAACTTCACCATAAATTTTTACGTCCATAAAATTAATAACCACGATTACAGCGAAAAATACAGCAACAAAAATATCCGGGTTCAATTTGTCGTTCCAATACTGAATGGTCATACTGGCCGCCACCAGTTCCAAGGGCAATAGAACTGCCCATTGTAACACGTAGTTGATATTGACAGCAAAAGCGACCGAGGGATCCAAGAATTTGTCAAAATACACATTAAATCCACCATTGACTGGATATGTAGCGGCCAATTCTCCCAAGGCATTCATCACAGTGATMAAACATGTGGCAACCAACCCCCAGTCCAACACAAGCGACGCAGGACCTCCAAGGTTCAAAGCTGATCCGGAATTGATGAAAAGCCCCGTACCAATAGATCCACCAACGGCCAAGAAAACCAGGTGTCTGATATCAAGGTCTTTGTTCAGTCTCTTGGTGTTTTCTGCATTTTTATCAATAAATGCGGTCTGTTCAGAGTCACAGTTCTCTTCAACATAGATATCTTTCTTCTTTTCGAATACCTTCATCTTATGGATCTCTAGTTGATTATTTTCATTTTTGTTATTTTTTTTTGCTGATTGAGGAAAAACAATTATTGTAGCATCGGAGTGTCATCATAGTAAGAACGGACCAAGTGAAGTTGCTTATTGAAGTAGATATGATGCATCGATTAATTGCAAGCCAGAGGAACCATCATATTTTGGCGGGGTCTTTTATTTTTTTAGTACACCTGAGAGAAAAAAAAAGAAACAAGAAGTCACATCACTTTTGAGTGAAACGGTCCAAAAGAAATGTGTACATTCAGTATGAGTGACTTTTTACTCTTTTCTGACTTTTCCTTCTGAATGGTGTGGCATGTGTTTTCTTTTGGTTGTTGTTTTGTTGCATTACTTATAGGCATTGTGAAACTTTACCAAAAAGAAGTGTACAATATAGGTCMAACAAGTTGACTGGCATCCAATGCCCCTCAAACGGCATCGCGGCATCGCGATTTTACTCCAAAATCTTGTGCAATATTCTGCTTTCTGCTTTCTGCTGTAGAAGATATTGTAGTCCATGCGCAACTCGTGCAGATCTGGTTTCACAAGACAAAAGAAATTTTTTTTATTTATTCGGTTTTTTTTTCTAAATTATATGGTCTCRTGACGCAGTTTTTTTTTTTATTTGTCCGAAAAGGCTATGCCCCGAAACGCTTCCAGATGTGCGTCCTTAGCTGTCTTGATATCCGATACCGAGTTTTTGCCGACTCATGACCAACATACATATAGGAAGCCATTGACCGCCTTACTTTATATTATAATATCCATAGCTTGAAGCAAGTAGACAATGCRTCAAAGCACCCAATCGCAGGTAAAACAAGAACTACACACAACATAAATGGCATCAGATGAAAAGCTGAACCATATGGTTCATGAGTACGTGCGCCGAGTGCCTGTTTCCACTATTCAAGCAGGAAGCAGTTCGTTTGATACTTGGTCGTTTACAAAAGGTTTGATAATTGGGCAAATCAGTGTTATACTCGTCTTTATTTTTTTTCTACGGTTTTTCATATTCAGTGACTCGAGGTCGCCCAATCCGAGAAATTCACTGTCGATATTTTCCAAACTATCGAAAAGTTCAACAATCATTAAATTGGGAGGCAAAGAAAGGGTGGTTGAAGAAGAATTGGAAAGTGATTTAGAGAAAAAACTTCATTCGATTTTGGAAAAAACGTATTATGATGTGGACACACACAAACCCGAATCTTTGGACTGGTTTAACGTGTTGATTGCACAAACGATCCAGCAGTTCAGATTGGAAGCCCTTTTGAAAGACAACATTGTGCATTCACTAAACTCTTTTATCGAGGGCAAGTCGGGGGATATTCCGGATTTCATCGATTCCATGAAGATTACAGAACTTGATATTGGTGATGACTTTCCGATTTTTTCAAAGTGCAGAATTCAATACTCTCCAAATTCCAACAAAAAGAGGTTGGAAGCAAAAATTGACATCGATTTGAGTGACCGATTGGCCATTGGTGTGGAAACGAAATTGTTGTTGAACTTGCCCAAACCATTGAGCGCATCTTTGCCCGTAGAACTTACTGTATCGATCGTGAGGTTTCAAGCTTGTTTGTGTGTTTCGTTGACAAGTGGCGAAGAGTTTGTCAAAGCAAACAGTATAAACAATCCAACGTTTGAGTTTGAAGACGACACAACATCGAGTAAAAGCTCAAATAAAAAACCCAAAAATTCATACAATGGTTTAGACAAACCAGAAGACGACGACAACGACGACGACGATGACGAGCATAATGGGGGTTATTACCTCATGTTTTCATTTATGCCTGAATACAAGATGGAGTTTGAAGTGCAGTCTTTGATTGGTGCCAGGTCCAAATTAGAAAACATCCCAAAAATTGCTGACGTTATAGAGTACCAAATCAAAAAGTGGTTTGTCGAAAGATGTGTTGAACCACGTTTCCAATTTGTGAAATTGCCGAGTTTATGGCCGAGAAGTAAAAATACAAGAGAAGAAGTTGTTGTTTGATTGGTATAATGATTT